>OY282644.1:49290365-49525858 GCA_958299015.1 Tetanocera ferruginea
CGAAAAACGGATAATGATTTACGGATTTGCACCTGGAATGTCCGGATCCTTTATAGGGAAGGTGCCACTGTCCAACTGGCGGAAGCCCTCGAAAAAATAAAGGCTGACATCACCGCCATCCAGGAGATGCGATGGAAAGGACAGGCTGCTCTAAGAGAGCAGACTGCGATATCTACTACAGCTGCCATGCGGAGAAGCGCGAATTTGGATGCGGATTCGTCGTAAGTCGGAAACTACGCCATCTTGTTTCCCGGTTCACACCTGTGAACGAAAGGCTGGCGACAATCCGCGTCAAGGCGAAATTCTTCTACATCAGCCTAATTTGCGCACATGCCCGACGGAGGAAAAGGACGATGCTGTCAAGGACACCTTCTACGCGAGCCTAGAGGACGTGCATGATCGCTGCCCGGCCCACGACGTAAAAATAGTTCTCGGCGATTTTAACGCGAAGGTCGGAAAAGAAGGCATCTTTGGCTCCACTGTCGGTCAGTTCAGTCTCCACGAGACCACTTCGAATAACGGTCTAAGACTGATCGACTTTGGCGCGGCGCGAAACATGGTAGTTAGTAGCACCAGATTCCAACACCCCGATATCCAAAAGGCAACCTGGCTGTCCCCGGATCAAAAAACGCGAAACCAAATTGATCATGTTGTGATCGACGGAAGGCACGCTTCAAGTGTACTGGATGTGCGCACATTTCGGGGGGTCAATATTGACTCCGACCATTATCTTGTTGCAGCCAAGATCCGCATGCGATTGTGCAATGCGAAGAATGTACGCACAGGTGTACAACGAAAGCTTGATGTCGATAAGCTGCTATCACAACGGACCGCCGAGGCCTACTCCGCTCAACTCTCGGTTAAGCTCAACCAACCTTACTCTTGCCTCGACGACGCTGGCGGACTTTGGGCGCATATATCCCACTCCATGCGCACTGCTGCTGAAGAAGTCATTGGTTTTCGGCGCCCGCAACCTCGCAACCAATGGTATGACCAGGAGTGTCGCGACGCGACAGCAGCAAAATACGCCGCATATAAAAAGACGCTGCAGTCAGCTGCAACGCGAGCCATGCACGAAAACTATCGCGATAAGAGGAAGGAAGAGAGATGATGCCTTTTCAGACGTAAAAAAAGAGAGCAGGAAAAGCGTGAGCGAGAAAAAATTGAGGTGTACCAGGGCAAGAAGGATGCTCGAAAATTCTACCAGCAGGTTAAGCGTCTAACCCAAGGTTTCAAGCCCGGAGCATCCACTTGTAGAGATGAGAATGGTGATCTGGTTACAGATACGCAGTGCGCATTGAAACTATGGAAGACAGCATTTTTCCGATCTGCTTGCACGCGACGATACCAACAATTCCGCCCTTGGAGAATGCCGTCTGACACCACCAATCGACGATGATGGATAGGAAATTCCACCACCTAGCTGAATTGTTTAAAACCGGCAGCGGTGAATTGATAAGGTGTATGCATCAACTCATCAGCAAAATATGGCTAGCAGAAAGCATGCCCGACGATTGGAAGCTCAGTGTGATTTGTCCTATACTTAAGAAAGGAGACCCGACAATATGCGCCAACTACTGAGGTATCAGTCTTATTTCCATCGCATATAAGGTTCTTTCGAGCGTATTGTGTGAAAGATTGAAGCCGCATACCAAAACACTGATTGGACCTTATCAGTGTGGCTTTCGTCCTGGCAAGTCCACCATAGACCATATTTTTACTCTACGTCAAATCCTGGAGAAAACCCACGAAAACCAAATCGACACCCATCATCTCTTTGTTGATTACAAAGCTGCGTCCGATAGCCCGATTCGGGATTGCCTGTACGCAACAATGTCTGAGTTCGGTATACCTGCAAAGTTGATAAGGCTCTGCAAGATGACGTTGAGCAATACATGCAGTTCCGTCAAGGTAGGAAATGACCTCTCCGAAACCTTTTATACCGAACGAGGTTTCAGACAAGGCGACCCGCTATCATGCGATCTCTTCAATATCATCATGGAGGGGATCCTACGAAAGGCAGGTGTACATCGAAATGGCACCATTTTCTACAAAGGTGTCCAGCTCCTTGCGTATGCTGATGATATCGATATCATCGACAGAACCAAGAGAGATGTAACCGCTGCTTTCGCCGCTTTCGAAAAGGAAACAGTTTGACGGTGAACGAGGGCAAAACAAAGTATATGCTGTCTGCAAATAGGGAAGTGCGGCGTCTAGGCTCCCATGTTACAACAGGCAAATATAACTTTGAAGTTGTCAAGGAGTTTACATACCTTGGCACCACCGTAAACAGCAACAACAATGTCAGCCTGGAGATAAAGCGAAGAACAACAATTGCTTATAGGTGCTACTACGGGCTAAGTAAGCAATTAGGTTCCAGAGCCCTCTCTCGATCGACAAAACTAACACTCTACAAGACGCTCATCATACCTGTGCTTCTCTATGGCGCTGAGGCATGGGTGGTATCGCAAACCGATGCAGCCGCTCTTGGGGTGTTCGAGAGGAAAGTTCTTCGCAAAATCTTTGGTCCTGTTCGAGTTGGCGATGACTATCGCATTCGAATGAACCACGAACTGTACGAGCTCTACGACGACATTGACATAGTCCAGCGTATAACAATTCAGCGACTACGTTGGCTGGGTCATGTCTTTCGTATGGATGAAGAAGCTCCAGCGAAAAAGGTGTTTGAGGCGAAAGCCGAAGGTCGACGACGAAGAGGAAGACCATGCCTCCGATGGATTGACCAGGCCGAGGAAGCCCTTGCCGCGCTTGGTGAAAGAGATTGGAGACGATGAAGTCGGCCGTAACCCGTCAACGGGTTGTCATGGCCACCTAAGTAAGTAAGTAAGTATTAAAGAGAAAAAAGAAAATTTGTCGGAAAAAAATATTGAAAATATTGAAAATTTAGATTTGTCCAACATTTGGGAAGAAGAAAATTTGACAAAAATGTCTAATTTTGATATTAATATGGTAGGTAAAAACCTACAAATTTTCAAGGGTGAGAATAGGGTGAGAATTGTTTTAGAACACAGAAAATTTTAAAGGCAACGAAAAGATAATGAAATCATAATAAAAAAAAAAAAATTCAGAATGAACATATGCGAGATAGCGAAAATAGTATCGGAGCTTGTGCCTCTATTTTCAGGAGCAGACTCCAGTGAGCTACAGGAGGAAGTGTATAAGTTTATACTTGGAGCAGAATTAACTTCCCAAGTGGTAGGAGAATCGAATTTAGAAAAATTTATTCAATGTGTGAAACTAAGACTTTATGGAGATGCTTTCAAATTAGTAGGACCAAGACAATTTAATAATCTAAATGAATTATTTATACTTATAAAGAAAACGTATTTGGAACGAAAAGAATTAGATGTAGTATGGCAGGAAATACAGAAGACATTACAACAACCTGGTGAAGAAATACGAAAATATGCAAGACGGTTAATTGCTCTTAAAACAACAGCAGAAGATATAATTAATAACGATTACAAAGATGGTGTGTCCGCACTTTTAAGTGAATTAAATAAAACTGTGATTACAACTTTCAGGGTTGGTCTGCAGGATTCAACTCTTAGAATACATATGCTAAACGTTAAAACAGGAACATTTGAGAGTGTAGTGGAAGAAGCGATAAGTGCATTTGGGCTTATCGAAAGAGGAAAAAATACGAGACCAAATTAAAGGGCTTTGGTATAAATTTCAGTAAAAATGATGTGGCATGTAGGTTGGCTGATCATGAGGTTGAAGCAGGTCATAGGGCTTACTCATTATCAGAGAACCTGCCAGGAATTCAAATAACAAGAAATTATGAGGATATAAGGTCTAGAAATGTTAGCTGAATGTTAACATGTTCATTTTGTAGTAGAATAGGGCACACAAGAGCTGAGTGCTACGTAGTAAAAAATCAAGTTTATTGTCAGAAGTGTAGAGTTTATGGTCACGAATATAATTTAAACTGTTCAGCCAGCAGAAATATGAATAACAATGAAACAAAGGGAAATCAAAAAGTTATGACAGAAGTCAGAATAATTATAACATAAATCAAAAGAGCAATGACAACATGATTCAAGTATCAAACAAATATGAGGTAAAATGTAAATGGTGTGCAAGGTTAGGACACAAAATGCAGGATTGTTTTGCAAAAAGAGAATACGAATATGTGAATTCTATGAATATGTGTTCATAGAAATTCCCTGTAGAGATTCTATAGAAGGACGACTCATTTTACTTGTGGATACCGGGGCTGAAGCCAGTTTAGTTAAACTGAATACATTAAAGAAAAATTTAAATAAAGATACAAGGGAAATTAAACATTTGAGTGGAGCATTTGGGGTTTTGTACACGGAGAAAATTATTTTGCTTGAATCAAGCCATTACTTTGCTTAAACGCAAATCAGCAAAATTTTGCTCAATAGCGGTTTGATTTTAGAAAACGTTTTATAAATTGAAATTACTTCTCATATAATTTGAAAAAAGCAAAATAAAGATAAATTTTAGCAATAATTTGCTTACTTATTATAAATTCAAATAGCAAATTTTGATTTGATTCAAGCCAAACTTTGCTAAGTTATTATAAGGTAATTGTGTTCAGGCAAAAGCAAAATTTGACTCAATGTATGCAAAAATTTGCTCAGTTATTATAAATTGATATAGCAAATTTTGAATTGATTCAAGCAAAAAGTTGCTTGGTTATTGAAATATAAAACAAAATTTGAACTATGAATAGAAATACCGTGGCATGCAGGTTAAGTGTGTGGCTTAGCATGCTCGGAGCCCGAGTTCGATTCCCAGTCGAAATGGCCAATTTGTTTTTTTTTTTTTTTTATAAATAGAAATAGCAAATTTTGATTTGATTCGAGCAAACACTAGCTCAGTTATTATAAATCGAAACAGCAAACTTTGATTTGTTTCAAGCAAAAATTTGCTCAGTTAATATAAATCGAAAAAGCAACTTTTGATTTCATTCAAGCGAAAATTTGCTAAGTTATTATAAATTTAAATAGCAAAATTTGCTTGATTTTTGCTGAAAATAAGCAATATTTTGAAGTGGCTGAGAATTATGCTCAGGTTTTGCTTAATCTCCACACAAATTTAGCAAACAGTTTTCTCCGTGTAGATACATTGGGGTCTGTAGAGATCCAACACGATAAGATAAAGAACTTAAGTTTTAAGTTACACGTAGTGGCACTAGAACAAGGGTTGTCTGCAGATGGTATTTTAGGTCGGGATAGTTTGTGGAATAATTCAGTTATAGATGCGATTAATAAAACGTTAACAGTTTATGGTAAACACATGGAGACTAGGGTGGAATTACCTCTAAACCAAATAAACAAGATTAGTTCTTTAAGCTACAATAAGGAGATAAGAGTTAAAGCAAGAACAATACAAACGGTTGAAATTCCGATAAAAACAAATATTTCAGTTGTTGTAATCCATAAACAAGAGATTATGCCGGGGGTTTATTTAGGTGAAACGTTAGCAAATGTGAAGAATAAAATGGTATATGCAACAGTGCTAAATGCGAATAAGGATGACTGTGTCATACCTAAGGATTTTAGACCAAATTTTTCAAATTTTAAAGAGTTCATAGTGGATGCGAGCTCGTCGTTTAGTGCAAGGGAAGTAGACGTAAGAGAAAGGGTTAATAGATTGATAGAAACAGTTAAATTCGACAAAAAATTAAACACTGAAGAAAGAATTGATCAATAGAAAATTTAGTAACGTCTTTCATGATATTTTCTTGCTTGAAAGAGATAAATTGTCATGCACTTCTGTTTTAAAACATGAGATTCAAATGCAAAGATATCAAGCACCAATTAATCAAAGACAGTATAGGTTACCACAAATGCATAGGGAGGAGATACAAAGACAAGTAGAAAAACTTTTAGATGACGACATAATCAGGCCAAGCAAGTCCCCGTGGAATTCACCAATGTTGCTAGTTCCAAAGAAAGCCGGGGAAGACGGACAGAAAAAGTGGAGATTAGTTATTGATTTTAGAAAAGTAAACGATGCCACAATAAAACAAGTTTTCCCTATTCCTCGAATTGACGAAATTCTGCATCAGTTAGGTCATTGTAGATATTTTTCAACACTAGATCTTGCTAGTGGCTATCATCAAGTTTAAGTGAATAGCAAGGATAAGGAAAAGACAGCTTTTAGTACGTCGTTAGGTCATTATGAGTTTAACAGAATGCCGTTTGGACTAACTGGAGCCCCAGCTACATTCCAAAGGCTTATGAATCACATACTTACAGGACTACAAGGGATAGATTGTTTTGTATATTTAGACGATATTGTAATCTATGGAAAAAATGTACAGCAACATGAGGAAAGACTTGGAAGAGTTTTGCAGAAATTGAGGGAGAATTGTTTAGAGTTAAACACGGAGAAATGCCAATTTTTACGTTGTGAGATAGCATATTTAGGGCATAAATGTTCGGAAATGGAAGCTTTGCCAGATCCACAAAATCTGGAATGTGTGAAAAATACACCAGTTCCGAGAAATAGAAAAGAAGTTCAGGCATTTTTAGGTTTAGTAAATTACTATAGAAAATTTATAAAAAATATGTCACAAATCGTGTTACCAATAAATAATTTGCTTAAAAAGGACGTAAAGTTTCAATGGACAGATAACTGTCAGCAAGCTTTCCAGACGTTAAAGGAAGCATTTACCTCTTCCCCAGTTTTAGCTTATCCAGATTTTGAAAAACCTTTCTTATTAACTACAGACGCCAGTAGAGAGGCACTAGGTGCGGTTTTATCACAAGGCAAAGTTGGCGAGGATAGGCCAATTGCATTTGCGAGTAGGGCATTAAATAGCGCAGAAAAACGCTATTCGACAATAGAAAAAGAATTTTAATAGCAAATCTGAAAGACCAAACATCGCGTTTAGCACGATTCCGGCACAAACTTTCAGAATACGAGTATGAAATTATATATAAACCAGGTAAACGAAATTTACCTGGTAAACCCCATCAAGAGCAGGATATAGTAATAGTTCAAACAAGGTCAAAGGCTAAAGAACAAGAAAAGAAAATTGAAACGGAAGAAACTGCAGAGAAATCTAGTGAACAATATGATGAGGTGTTAGACCAACAGAATAAAGAAATAGTAATTCTAACCGATCCAAAAGACATTAAAAGAATTTTGAGAGATTTTCATGATCTACCACTAGGTGGGCACCAAGGAGCTTTAAAAACCTATTTCAGAATAAGGCAAGAATATAAATGAAAAGGGATTTAAAAGCAAATCAAGGAATATGTTAAGAAATGTCAAAAATGCCAGGTTAATAAATGTTCTAAATTAACAAAAATGCCTATGGTGTTAACAGATACAGACTGTCTCAGGAAATAAATACATACTTACTTTTCAAGATGATTTTTCAAAATACATGGCATGTGTCGCAATACCAGATGCTGAAGCTAGTACAGTATCAAAAGCGTTCTTCGACGAAATTATAACTCGTCACAATACTCCAAAAGTTCTGATTACCGATAACGGTTCAAATTTTGTATCGAAATTATTTTCGGATGTGTGTAAAATGTAAGGAATGAAGAAATTACACATAACTCCATACCATCCACAAGCTAATGGCTAATTGGAAAGAAGCCATCGTCCATTAGCAGAATACTTACGAAGTTTTGCAAAAGAGGATGGGGCAAATTGGGATCAGTGGTTAACATCTGCAATGCATGTGCACAATAACACACCGCACATAAGCACCAAACAAACTCCGTTCAAAACTTTGTATGGGTTCAATTCGGAAATTCCAACTAATTTCAAACGTAAATGTAGTCCGGTGTATAACACCGAAGATCCTTCAAAAATCCTTAAATATCAAATCCAAAGAACTCACGAACTAGTGAGACAGAACCAGGAGCGAGCAAAAGAATTATAAAAAATACAGTATGATTACTCTTTTAATCCTGTAGAATTTAAAATTGGTGACAAAGTAATGATGGAAAATCAGGCTAGAAAAAATAAATTTTCACCAATATGGATAGGCTCATATGAGGTCATAGCAATAAAAAGTCCGGTTACCACTGAGATTTTAATAAAAGGAAAAGCTAAGAAAATACATAATAATTTACTGAAGTTGTTTTACAGTAATTAAATTATGTTATAAAAATCTCAAAAGAGTTTGTAAGGACAACAAATTTCAAAATTTTTTTTAACCAATATTTGTGTACTATCACAATCTTAACTTTTGTGCTTATCTTGGGTATGCATTCTGAAGAAAAAAAAAAAGTTATAGGCAAAAAACTTGATTTTTTGGCCAAAAAAAGGGTTTAAGAGAACCAAAACCGCTCCATGGGGATTTCTCCGATCCAAAAAAAAATGATGCAGAAATAGTTTTTAAGAGTCCCTCTAACTTTTGGGTTGGTGTCCGGCGATATCTAAATTTCGATCCGGCTTAACCTACAACAATAAAATTTGGTGTGTATGAGTTTTATATCAACACTAGCAGGCCACAGTCGTCCGAGGCTTCGCCACATTTCTTTTTTTCTTTTCAATAATATCTTTGTATATTTGAAAAACTTCAATACTAAAAACGTTATAATATTTGCATATTATTTGTATTTGGAATCAAATTATATTAAATAGTAAAATGATAATAAAGTGAAGATATTTTCATTTTAGTTATTTAATACTTCAGTATAAACAATGTGTTTTGATTCATTGGCACTACCAGGAATACGAAAAATCTGATTTTCTGCTGTTCCGACTCGTTTACCATAATCTACTTCTACGATTTTCAAATTTTTTTATTAAATATTTATTATACTCCACCCGCAAAGCGTAGCGGGCACAATAATTTTGTCACGAAATTTTTTTCACGACCATGAGTCCGATTAAGCAATGTCCGTCTGTCTGTCTGTTCATTCGTTTATTCACACGATTACAGCCGTCTCATTATTGCTAATCTCTTTCAAGTCCATAATGAAATAATTTTCATGATTTGAGATTTGTCATACAGTGGTGCTCCAGTTTAACGAAAGATATAATGTCCAGGGTCGTTCGTTAAATCGAAAATTTCATTATATCGGTTGTAGAAATTAGCGTTTTTATTTCAATTATTTTCTTTTAGATTTAAGTCCCAAGCACATGAACTTGGACTTATTGTTTTTTTTTGAGTGACAATACGGCACTTGAACCGATTGCTTGTAAAATGAAACACTGGATGTGGAGTTTTTACTGGTAACAATAAAACACTGAATTTATTGATGAACTTTCGACCCTTTTATAGGCGAAAACCCAATAATATAAAATACAATAAACAAATTACATATATATTTAAATGACAAATAAACAATGTTAAAAATTACATATATATTTTAATGACAAATATACAATGTTAAAAATTACATATATATTTTAATGACAAATATACGGTCTTGGAACTGCAAAAGCTTTGTCAGCAATTTATGTAAGCATGCATTGGCTAGCGGGGTAGTATTTCAGCAGACTGCTTAGTGCAGTTTTGTTGCTGTTATACATTTGTTTACCGTGCCAAAGTTGCAGGTGGGAGCAATGTGCTAAACCAAGGCCTCGAAAGAGGTAATGTTTTAGCTGACTCAAGTTGCAGTGCCAAGACCGATACATGAATTTTAAATGAAAAAATTAACTTCAAATGACCATGAAAACCGTACGATTCAGCGACCCTGAAATCGTACATTCTCCCCCTGGTAAGGTCTGCAATTCTTATGACCTTACAAAATTTATAATTTTTTCATACGGTGACCTCAAAGTCCAAGGTTGTTGATCTGCGACGAGGAGTAGACTGGGGGTATCTTGTCTCTGTTGGTTGCGGTTTATGTTGCTTCGATTTTACCTTCCAGATGGTGTAACTGGTGATGATTATCGACAGAATCAATGCAGTATATCCTATTGTTGAATAATGAAAGTTGATGTGTTTAATCTGTGCCGGAAGATCCAGATATTCTTGGTGTGACAATAAATTTTGAAGTTCCGTGAGGTTTCTTAGTTGCGTATTATACTGTTCAGTTTTTTGGGCAAATAAATCAGGTTGCTTGGGTTGTACAATATCTGTCATTTTCCCTAAGCTGGTGTAAGAGACCTGGCGATTGCTGGAGTAGGTTTGGTGTCCTTGAATGGTGATGAAATTCTGTTTTAGGACACACTGTGGTTGCAGTGAAAGAATTCCGGACCCCTTTATAGTGAGTTGTTGACTTTGACCTTCACATACTGCAGTTATTCTCTTGGGAATGGTTACAGCATACATCCACTGATTTGTGTTTGACATCTGGGTCCATATTGAATTTGTTTGCAGTGATTCTGTATTGCAAGCCGATTGGGTGTCGTTATTTAGCAATTGCATCTCACAGGAGCATATGTCTGAGCCTTTGTTGTATTTAGACTGGATGTTGGGGCATATGTATGAAAATCTCGTTGTCATAATACAGGATTGTAGTTTGGTTGTGCTCATGGGAAAGTATTGGTCTCGATGAGCATTGATAGCAATCATGTCATCACAAGGTATGATTGAAATGACACTGTGGTTTACGGAAGTGGGAACCGGGAAAATCTTGAATAGCTGAAATTTTTCTTGATCGCACAGAGGTATGGAAATTTTAAAAATAACATGGTTTTCTGTTAATCGTTCTTCTACTGTCATTAACTTATAAAGTTGTATGCGTTCATCATGTTCAACTGGTAGTTGCAAGGTTGACGGCAGATAGTTTCGAATTTTAACCAATTCCTCCTGTAATTGGTTTGGTGATAGCAAAATTGGGCTTATTTTCCCGTGAAATTTGCTGCTATAATTGTGAGTTGCATGGCTAAAGAATTGAAGATTTGGAACCTCTGATATTGATAGTTAGTGTCCTCAATTTCATGTACTTTTGACCATATCTCGTTTAAGTGTGCGTCAATATCGTTAAATTTATTTTTAATAGCTGTTTGATCCTGTTTGAAGATGTTGATGGTTGAATCGAGAATCGATGTTTGATTCTTGAGTAATAGTTGGAGATGACCTTCGTTTTGTTTGACTATTTCAATGGTTTTAACCATTTGATCAGCATAATCTGAGCCCAGTACTCTAAATAATGAACTTGCAATGTTTCCTACAATATTAAGGGCACCTCTTCTGGTTCTGTTTACTGCTGAAGGGTTTGCTGTGTGTCTTTTGTTTCTTTTGATTGTTAAAAGATTGTTTTCTTCGTTGAGTCCATCCTCAAAATGTTTAAGCGTGTTTACGACGGTTTTGCAGGCACCCATCTGCTTTAGTTCTTGACATAGTTGCTGTAATGCTGCCGTACCATTTGAAAATGATTTTGCTTCTTCCCAATATGATTCCAGATCATAGTAAACAATAAGCTGCCACTTCGTTCTAGATGTTTTTATTGTACCTATTCCTGCGAAGTGCATACCTAAGTCATCAGCAAACTCTATGTTTTTGACTCCATTTGCCATGACCAGAGGTAGCGTAAGCATAGCGATTAGTAACACCCCAGCAAAATTTTTCGTATTGCCTTGATTTGCATTCGATTATAAAACGCATTACATAAATGTTGGTGACCAATAATGCATTATATTGTATATTACTCGTAATGCTGTTAGTAATGTCAGCCCTTTTTGCTTTTGAAATGAGTGTTATGTTTTTTTTATAATTGAAATTTTTTGTTTGACTTTTATTTTTGCTTCAAAAGTGTCAAATTTTATAATTTTGAATATGAAAAAAATTCCAGATTTATGAATGAAACACAGAAAAATGTGTTAAAGGTAAATATATTACATTAATTAATTAACTGATACATATATCTATTAAATAAAAGTATTTTTCTCATTTTAAAGAAGAAATTCTCTAACTCTTGATTGGTGTTGTTAAGCAAAAGATGTACGAAAAAAAATTGATTTTTCCAATATTTGAATCGCTTTTCTAATTTGTGCAGAGAACATCTTATTCAGTAACTTCTTAGTTGTTAATAAATAAGTGATTATTGAGAAGAAGTTATTCAACAAGTTTAATTTGTGCTTACATAAGTACTCCCATGTCAAGCGAAAGCTTCATCGATTACCTCCAATGACATGCCTGTATAAAGATAATGGGTTCTGTAAGCGAGAGGGTAAGCGATGAATGAAATTTTCTGGATTACTTTTTCGATTATATGTAAGCGAAGATTTTGCTGGGACTGAGACTAGGTTGTTTGATGAATGTTTTCTCTTTTTGCGTACTACATCTGTTTCCTCATCATCATGGTTGGTAGGTGACCTGTTATTTATGAGCCTAACATCTACAGATATGTCTGACTTGTTGTCTTCAATTGGTAATGGGGCTAATCGATGTATGGGACGTTTGAAAATTCCCGACTCCGTTTTTACGTCCACTACTCTGACTACATCATCATCCCCTTTGTAGGTTCTCATGACTCTTCCTAATGGCCACTGAAGTACAGGAGCGTTGTCTTCCTTGATGATGACTACGGTACCAGGCTTAATGTTGTTGGCTTGCTCTCTCCATTTATTTCTGTACTGAAGTTCGTTGAGATAATCTCGAGACCATCTTTGCCAGAATTCATGTTTTATTTGTGATACTGCCTTCCAGCGTGTTCCTAAGGAAACTTTTGGTTCCACAGATCTTGCATCTACTTGCGTTGTTAATGGTTCGCCGATCAGAAAATGTCCAGGAGTGAGCGCAGATAAGTCGTTTGGGTCGTTTGACATGGGACTAATTGGTCGTGAGTTTAAAATTGCTTCAATCTCGACTATAATGGTTTCTAACTCTTCGTATGTGAGAGATGCGGATGCAACACTTCTTAGTAGTAAATGTTTCGCGGATTTTACTGCAGCTTCCCATAGTCCTCCGAAGTGAGGAGCTCTGGGTGGAATAAAATGAAAATGTATTCCCCTTTCATTACATGTTTTCATAATCATATCTTGGGCGTTAGCTGAGTGGATTGCAGCTGATAATTCTGAAAGTTGATTTTTTGCTCCAATGAAATTAGTTGCGTTATCGCTGTAGAGATTTTGGCATCGCCCTCGTCGACTGATAAATCGTTTTAGGGCACCGATGAAAGCGTTGGTTGTAAGGTCGCTTACAAGTTCCATATGAACTGCTTTTGTAGCAAAGCAACAGAAGATGGCCAAATATGCTTTGGTCGGTCTTTTTCCTCGCAGCTTATAGTGAATCCAAAAAGGTCCACAGTAGTCCACTCCTGCGTTTATAAACGGTCAAGCTGGTGTAATTCTCGTTGCTGGCAGATTTCCCATGACTTGTTGAAGTAGTTGTGGCCGCGCCCTGTAACATCGGACACAGTGGTGAACGATTGACCTTGCCATGCTTGCTGCCTTGATGGGCCAAAAGCGTTGTTTTGTATGTGCAATAAATGCGGTTGGGCCACAATGCATGTGATCTTCGTGTATTTTTTGCATTAGTAATTTTGTTATGGGATCATTGTAAGGAATTAGCATTTGATGTTTATTTTCATATGGAAGTGTTGATGCATCTAGTCGGCCGCCTACTCTTAAAATGCCGTCGTTGTCCAAAAATGGTTTGAGGTTGTGTATCGAACTGCTTGTGCTGACCACACCCTTTTTCTTTAAGGCCAAAATTTCTGAACTGAAATCCTCCGTCTGCATTGTTCGCACAATTACTTTAAGTGCTTTGTCTAATTCAAGTGGATTTAGCATCCACGAGGTTTGATGATTTTTTCGTGCACCTCGTGTGTGTTCTCCAAATCGGATCATGAAGCCTAGAATCCTCTGTAGTCTCTTAAAAGAATTACCATGATTAATTGAATATATCATGTTCTCTGCTTCACTTCTTGCTGTTATTAAAGACATTTGTGCCTTTCTTTTGCCTTCTTCAGTTGGTTTAAATTTATTAGTGCAAAACGGTTGTGGCCAAACTGATTCCTTTCCATGCAGAAAGAAAGGTCCATAAAACCATAAATCACACTGTTTGAAAGTCCTTGGATCGCATCCTCGTGATAGGACGTCTGCTGGATTTTGTTTTGATGATACATGACGCCATTGCTGTGCTATTGAGCAGTCCTGAATTTTTGCAACGCGATTGGCCACAAAAACTTCATATGATGATGCTTCCGCATTTATCCATGAAAGCACAACTTCAGAATCAGTCCAAAAGTACGTGGATTCACTTCCATATTGAATGTCTTGTTGAATTCTGGTTGCCAGCTGTGCACCTAGTAGGGCCGCACAGAGTTCTAATCGGGCAATTGTTTGATGCTGCCGATTAATGGGTGCGACTCTTGATTTGGCACACAACAGCCTTGTAGTAACCCTTCCATCCTTGGTGGTAGACCGAATGTATGCGACGGCCCCATAAGCTTTTTCTGAAGCGTTAGTAAAAACATGTAGTTGACATGAGTCTGGCACAGTGCCATTAAATACATGACGAGGGATCTGCTTATCATTTACTTCTTGAAGCTGGTTTCTAAATGTAATCCATTTGCTGTGTAATTCTGCGGGTAGTGCTTCATCCCATGCCACCTTCAGTTTCCAAAGATCTTGCATAAATATTTTAGCGTTGATAACTACCGGAGCCAAGATACCCAATGGATCGAATATCCGTGCCAAGTCTGAGCTCACACTCCTTTTTGACACTCTTGTGGTGCTGTTAAAAATGGTTTTGGCCTTAATGCAGAATGCATCGTTCTTTGGCAGCCATGTTAATCCCAATGTCTTGATAGAGTCACGTGAGTCCTCATCAAAGTCGAGGTCTATTTCTTTTTGATCTGCTGGGATGCCTTGAAGTAGTTGAGGGTGATAAGCACACCATTTTCGCAATTCGAATCCTGCTGATTTCAAAACTGTTGTGACTTCCTTCTGAAGCAAAACAGCCGAAGTGAGGCTGTCACTTCCCAATAATCCATCATCCACATAAAAATTGTTATCCAACGCTGCGGCTCCTAACGGGTATGCTAAGCGATTTTCTTTAGCTAACTGCAACAGGCATTTGATTGCTAAATATGGTGCTGCTCTGGTCCCATAAGTCACCGTGTTCAGCTAGTAATATTTAATCTCTGCTTCGGGATGTTTTCTCCAGATAATAATGTGATACATGCGATCTTGTGGATCGATCACAATTTGTCTGTACATTTTCTGAATATCTGTTGTGAAGACATATTTCGGTAGTCTAAAACGTAATAAGATGCTGAATAGCTCGTTTTGGATAATTGGCCCTGTGTGCATGATGTCATTTAAAGATAATCCGGTTGATGTTTTTGCTGATGCATCAAACACCACCCGCAATTTAGTGGTGCTACTATCCGGTTTGATTACGCAATGGTGTGGAATGACGTAGCATGGTTTTCGTGAAATGTCCTTACTAGACACTTCAGACATGTGTCCTAAGAGTTCGTATTCGTCCATGAAGTTGACGTACGACTGCTTAATCTCAGGGTTTTTAGCCAACCGCCTTTCTAAAGCTAAAAATCTATTAAGAGCCAGTTGTCGTGATTCTCCCAATGTTGATGGATTGTCTGTGAATGGAATTTTTACCACAAATCGTCCTTCAGATGTTCTTCAAGTGTTGTGGGAGAAATGCGCTTCGCATCGTTTTTCTGCAGCTGAAAAATGTTGCTTTGTGTTCTCAACTTCCTCTAGTTTCCAGAATTTCTCGAGTAAACCATTTGTGGTCTCTTCATCTGCACTAAAAATGCCACAAGTTGCAGAGATAGTGTTGGTTTCTTCTATTCTGCCTGATATCACCCAGCCAAATACAGTGTTTTGTAGAATTGGGAGCTTGTCGCTTAGTCTGATTTGACCAATTGAAAGTGTTTGATAGAAAAATTCTGCTCCTAACAGTACATCTATTGGACCGGGCTGATGAAATGTTGGGTCAGCAAGTGGTAGATTGGAAGGGATGTTCCATGACGATGCGTCTATCAGTTGTGACGGCTGATCGTTAACAATTTTTGGTAATACAAAAGCTTCAAGCCGTGATTCGAACCCATTTAAGAGAGATCGCATGGTCACGTTTATTCGCGCCTGACAATCCCTTTTATTGGCTCCAATTCCTTCTATGATTAGTGAAGAGTGTTTTTGTTGGAGTCCTAGCTTCTTATTAAGTCTCTCTGTGGCGAGATTGACTTGCGAGCCGGAGTTCAATACTGCTCTGCATTCCAGCTCACGACCACTGTTTGTTATAAGATGAATACGAACAGTGCTGAGCATGACATATTTGTTGCAGATAGACCTATCTGCTGCGGATAAGCTGACTGGCATGGATCCCGTATTATTAGATGACGATGTGGGTGCATTTCCTGAACTTAAAATCATATATCCTTGGTTGTTGGATGATGATGAACTGATTGGCTTTGTAGACATAGCCTTTTGTTTGCTGCATGCTGATAATGATGAACGGGCTGACCTTGCTGATGTAGTTTTTTGGTTGTTGGATGATGTTGACGAAATTTTCAAATTATCTTGGTTGTCGAGATGAAGTAACGTATTGTGTGTTTTGTTACATCTCGTGCATTTTCTTGATTCACAGAAACTTGCCGCGTGTCCCTCCTTTAAACAATTGACGCATCTTTTGTTGTTTTTTACTACCTGCAGCCGTTCTGCTGGCTTCAAGAGTAAAAATGTCTTGCAAGCAAATAATGGATGAGTTCCAGACTTGCATACATTGCACTCATATTGAGAGTATTGATTTGTTGATATTGCTGACACATATGATCTTGTTGATGCCTGTCTATCCTTGTTATTAACTGCTTCTAATGATTGAAACTGGGCTTCCAAAAAAATCAAAAAATCCTTTATTTTCGGTAACTCCTTAGGGTTTTTTAGGAATTGTTCATATCTAATGTGCGTTGATCTATCAAGCTTCTTCACAAGTAAGTGAAGAAGTAGTGGATCCCAGGATGATGTAGTTATTCCGAGGTTTTCCAGTGACATCAGGAATGCCTGAATGCGTTGTATCATGCAAATTTTTGATGGAAGAAACCGATGAAGCGCTGAATTCTTGCCCCAACATCCTCTGTATTAACGTGGAGCACAGTACTCTTTTGTTATTGTATCTATCTCGCAGCATATCCCAAGCCACGTCGTAATTGTCTTGGGTGAGAGACAGATGCCTGATCAATTTTTCGGCTTCTCCTGATAGGTTTGTTTTTAGATACCACATTTTATGAATTTTCAGCAATGCTTGTTGGTCTACCATTTGAGACAAAAGTTCATAAAATTGTCGCCACTTCAGAAAATCCCCATCAAATTGTGGAATGGCGACTCTTGGAAGTCTAAGTGTTTCTTCGCTTGCAACACATGTTGATCGTGGTACTGCACTGGTTGTGGTAGATAATTGTATTCGAGTAGCATGCACTCTTGATTCACATGCCATGTACTCCTCAAATTTGTATCCGAGATCGCTTGGTTGTTCACAATTTTCCCACAGACTGTAGTTTATTTCCTCGATTTCTTGCCAGAGCTTGTTAATTTGCTGAAGGTTGACTTCGTGATACTGTGACTGGTCGCCTGGATCCTTTGTTAAGCCATCAAGCAGGCGGTTGAGAGAGTTTAGAATTGCTCGTTGCCTTCGTATCATTTTGATAAGATTTGTTGCTTCTTGTGAAACTGATTGTTGAAAATTTGATGCATCTGTTCCTGCTTGTGGAAACATGATTTTTGGTATAGTTTTTGCTGCTTGAGGCTGCTTTGTTGAGAATGATATGTCTTTTTCGTTGCCAGTGGTACTATCTTGCTTCTCTAAGCGCTTGATTTCATATTGAAATAATTGAATGTGGTTGCTTGATAGATCATTAAGTTTTTCGTAATAGCCTGAGGTGAAATATTCCTGCTCCAATGGCTGGTTAGTAAGTGTCCGTAACTTGTTATCATTTTCCTCGAAAATATCCCATTGGCTGCTGAGACGGTGAAGACGTTCTTCAAAATATTCCTTGGACTTCTTCCTGTCTGGTGAGTCCTTTTTAAAATTTGAGATGAGGCGTTGTATGGCCTCACCTATCCTTTTCTGGTCATTTACTACTTCCTCAAAAGTAGCCATTTCTTCTCCCTGACTGGCGGTGATTTTATGGAATGATTGTGATTGAAAAAGTGGCGGACGAGCTTCTGTAGTAGATTAACGTCGAAGTGGTTCGAGCCCACCCGGGGGCGCCAAATGTAGAAATAAGCGTTTTTATTTCAATTATTTTCTTTTAGATTTAAGTCCCAAGCACATGAACTTGGACTTATTGTTTTTTTTGAGTGACAATACGGCACTTGAACCGATTGCTTGTAAAATGAAATACTGGATGTGGAGTTTTTACTGGTAACAATAAAACACTGAATTTATTGATGAGCTTTCGACCCTTTAATAGGCGAAAACCCAATAATATAAAATACAATAAACAAATTACATATATATTTAAATGACAAATAAACAATGTTAAAAATTACATATATATTTTAATGACAAATATACAATGTTAAAAATTACATATATATTTTAATGACAAATATACGGTCTTCGAACTGCAAAAGCTATGTCAGCAATTTATGTAAGCATGCATTGGCTAGCGGGGTAGTATTTCAGCAGACTGCTTAGTGCAGTTTTGTTGCTGTTATACATTTGTTTACCGTGCCAAAGTTGCAGGTGGGAGCAATGTGCTAAACCAAGGCCTCGAAAGAGGTAATATTTTAGCTGACTCAAGTTGCAGTGCCAAGACCGATACATGAATTTTAAATGAAAAAATTAACTTCAAATGACCATGAAAACCGTACGATTCAGCGACCCTGAAATCGTACATCGGTAATACTATTTACGAGTTTTTTTTTATCATATAATAAAGCTAATAAATTTGTCAACTTGAAACAAATATCCTTATATTTTTTGTCTTAATTATCCTCCAATAAAGTTGAATTTTTGAACTTGTTTTAGGTATTAATAATTATTATTATTAAATGTTTAGAAAGCTGCTGGTTAAAATCTGTTCACACTCCAAATGAAAAATCCAAGATTATGTCAATACATTCCTATAATGTTTTTTAAAAAGGAAACCCTGCAATATGTATATTAACCCGAGGGGACTATTTGAGAATTAGATATGTAAATACATATTAATGTTATTACAAATTCAAAAACAAACGAAGCACGCTCAGAGAAGCAAATGTTTATAAATGTTTAGAAGCAAATATAATACCTACAATTTCAAATATTCGCAATATAGAGTCAACAATGAACATTACATAAGGGTTCGTTATATTGGAAGTTCGTTAAATCGGTGTTCGCTAAATTGGAGCACCACTGTTATGCTTAAATTTGAAACACCCAACTTCAATACCCTGAAGTTGAAATTCAACAAAGTTTTGTTAATACTTCCATAGAAAGTGACGTCACCAAAATATCAAAACCTTCATAATTTACACAAAAATTAATGTGTTGAATTGAAAGTTCATACATTAGTCTTGTTTTCTTGAAAAATAAAACGTACTCTGAGTTTGAAATATGAAAAATTGGAAAAAAATACGCCTCTCCCCCTTACAAAGTGACGTCATCAAATTAATATAACCTAAATAAATTCGAATAAACTTCAACCTGAGTACTTTGACTTCGGGCAAGTCGAAGATCATTTCTTAATGGTCTTATTTTTCATTTATCTTTTATTCATCTTTTATTTCTAAAAAACAATTAAATTGATTAAAATTCATTAAATCTTGTATTTAAATTCAATAAATGGCGTTTTATAACAATTTTACGGCGTTCTGCTGTTTTTTTATTTTATTTTGAAGATGTCTATTTAAAGCTCCAAGATGGTTTCCTAACTCCTTTACTTTACTAAAATACATAATTATTATTCTGTTCAAATCAACCAACAAAAACTGTCAAAAATACAGTTTTTAAGAAAAAAGTATTCTAATTTTCATAACTCTTGAACTTGTTCTCCCAGGGCAAGTTTGCTTTGGGAATTATGTAGATTATGACTATGAAACCAATTTGGTATCACTGTGATATTGTGATACTGTGATATTTATGGTCGAGAATAAGCCAATCAAATGTTAAAGACCTCAGTCTTGTCTATTAAAGTCGAAGCTGAAATGTATAAAGAGTACTATGAATAAATTTATAAAAATTAGGAAAAAAGTTTATAAATTAATTTTAATATTTTGTTCTAATTTTCACTTAACTTTTATATAGAAGACGTGGATTGATTTCGAAAACATATTTAAATTGATAGTTATTCAGGGTCACTGAGGGAAAATTTGTTAACGTTTTACTTCCCGGTCCTATTTTTTCCTCAATTATGCAAAATTATTCAAAATAGATCTTTGGGGATTTACTCACTATTGCAAGTCAAAATTTTGCGTAAGCAAAACATTTTTGAAAAATTCCTTGATTGTGGAAAATTTTTCAGTTTTGTATAAGTAACCAAATTATCTTTCAAATGATATCAAATATATTAATATAGATGAGATTAATTTTGTATATTGTTACTAACTTTTATAAATAATACAATGAATTAAAATATATATGTTTACTCATTTGCACTTTAACAAAATAATGATAACAGTAAACTATTATTTAAAAAAATTATATTAATTTTGTAGTACAGCAATTCCATTTTAAACGAACCGGGTTACGGAATGACCATCTCCGATTTGGATAAAATTTTGCATGGAGCATCACTGATGGAAATAAAAAACTTAATTTGCAGGAAAAAAATTTTGAATAATTTTTGGCGGAGTTATAGGGTTCACAAGATCGACAAAAATCGGTAAAATCGTCGAAAATAGGTTTTTTCAAAAATTCATAACTCAAACAGTTATTAACCGAATTCAAAGTTTAGACTACCATTTTAAAGGTGATTAAACGGAATTTAATTAAAAATTTGATTTGAACAGTTTAGGGTGATAAGGGGTTCGAACACTGGGGGTAAGATAACTGATTTCGAATAAAGGGTTTGAAAGACGCCATCTTAAAACCAAAATTAATTTTTTTATTAAAGGTGGCAAAATTACCTTTTCAACAATACTAAAATATGGGTGGGCACTCAAACGGTTCATGAACTATGGTCATTTAACACATAAGAAAAAAAAAATTTTTTTATAAATTTTATTTTATAAGATCTTATTGAATTGTTTCTTTATTATATAACGATTTATAATAATTTACAATGATATATTAATGACAAAGTATGCTTAAATGAATTAAGTTGTTAATGTTAAAACATAGAAAATTTTAATGTATTAAATACTCAGTTATATTCTCCCACGTAAGAAAAAAACAAAGTAAATAAAATTAGCTAGCTACACAAATTAAATACTTCAGACTGTTTTGAAAATTAGTATCGGCTCGCTCTAACGCGTTTGTTGTCGACAGGAATGAAGCCATGGAATTATCGTATTGACATAAGTTGACGTTAAATTTACAAAATAAAATAATTCCAGCATTGATCGTGTTCTCATTCTTTTCTTCAAGCGGAAAATCAAAATGGTACGTATATGTTGTAATTCGCCTGGCAAAAAAGTCCACAGAAGAAATTAAAAATTCAACAAATTCATTTCTTTGGAGCTGCCCTTTTGCGTAAGTGAGAAATGCTGACTGTTGACTGGCAATATAATCGTGCTGGATCAAGCCGGTGAGTTGCGTAGAAAATTGCGATATAATTTTATCAGTCATTTGTGAGAGTTTATTTCTTATTTGATATAACATCTCTCCTTCGTCAGTGTTCGCTAAGTTAACGTCATTATTAGGAATCTTGAAAATTTTTAAGAATAAACTATTGTAAATTGATTAAAATATACGCTTTGAGTATGAACAAGATTTTATTAGCTTGTCGCAATCAATTATTTCGACTCCGATGTATGGGAGAATTTTGTTAAATTCGTTCACGAACCAACGTCGGTCGACAAATTTCGTTGGTAGTCCGATAAGTACAGATCGTCTCCCTGTCCATTATTTTCACTGTCGCTCGAAGCAACATTCATCCTATTAACATCTTTCTCGGCGGTTTTCTTCTTAAATCCCTGAATTCTGTCCAGGGAGTTTCTTTCTGCACGTGTCACAAATTTGGTCACTATGGGACAACCGAATTGACATTTTTTTTTGATGACGCAATTATTGCATCATCACTTTTCGCAAAATATTTGAATTTCTTCTGTGGACTTTTTTGCCAAACGGATTACAACAACTACGTACCATTTTGATTTTCAGCTTGAAAAAAAGAATCAGAACACGATCGCTGCTGGAATTATTTTATTTTGTAAATTTAACGTCAACTTATGTCAATACGATAATTCCATGGCTTCATTCCTGTCGACAACAAACGCGTTAGAGCGAGCCGATACTAATTTTCAAAACAGTCTGAAGTATTTAATTTGTGTAGCTAGCTAATTTTATTTACTTTGTTTTTTTCTTACGTGGGAGAATATAACTGAGTATTTAATACATTAAAATTTTCTATGTTTTAACATTAACAACTTAATTCATTTAAGCATACTTTGTCATTAATATATCATTGTAAATTATTATAAATCGTTATATAATAAAGAAACAATTCAATAAGATCTTATAAAATAAAATTTATAAAAAAATTTTTTTTTTCTTATGTGTTAAATGACCATAGTTCATGAACCGTTTGAGTGCCCACCCATATTTTAGTATTGTTGAAAAGGTAATTTTGCCACCTTTAATAAAAAAATTAATTTTGGTTTTAAGATGGCGTCTTTCAAACCCTTTATTCGAAATCAATTATCTTACCCCCAGTGTTCGAACCCCTTGTCCCCTTAAACTCTTCAAATCAAAATTTTAATTAAATTCCGTTTAATTACCTTTAAAATGGTAGTCTAAACTTTGAATTCGGTTAATAACTGTTTGAGTTATGAATTTTTGAAAAAACCTATTTTCGACGATTTTACCGATTTTTGTCGATCTTGTGAACCCTATAACTCCGCCAAAAATTATTCAAAATTTTTTTCCTGCAAATTAAGTTTTTTATTTCCATCAGTGATGCTCCATGCAAAATTTTATCCAAATCGGAGATGGTCATTCCGTAACCCGGTTCGTTTAAAATGGAATTGCTGAGTACTTTTTAAGCATTGCTTTTATGAGGTTTGGTATAACCTTCTTAAAGGGTGCACAATTTAGTTTCCGGCCCGGGTGCCAGCAACCCTAGCTACGCCACTACCTCACTCCAATCGCAGTCGTGTAAGCAAATAATTGCATGCATAATTTACCAACAATTTTTTCTTTGAGTCCCTGATGCATCGCTCTTGCATTTTCTGTTGACCTTGTCAAACTTGTTTTACGTCGAGGCATTTATTTGTAGTTTAAGGGAAATACGAACACTTCATTTTTCAAACTTTTAATTTATCGAAATACTACAACTTTTAATTTATCTTTATCTATACAAAAAATGCTATCACACTTGTGAATGTCACATTTTGAAATATTAAAATATCTTTCTTTCTCAAGTGTTAATTAAAAAATTGGAAAACTACAATAAAAATAGGTGTAAAGAAATTGCATGCGGCGAAACAAATATGCACACATTGGTTTGCAGCTCATCATTCTACAGCAACAACAGCACAGCAAGCTTTATTTATTTAACTTGTATTCCCATCACGTCAAAGAGCGCCAACTGCTTTTGGTTACTCTTCGAATGAGTGTGGAGAGCAAGATCAATAAACTTTAAAGAGCCTTCTCTTGTTAGCCTTTAAGGGCTGATAGCAACATGTAGTTGAAACTCTCGTAACACAAACGCGTGAAAAGCAAACGACCAAGCAATGCTTAGCATCGGTGATAATTTCCTAAAAAACTTAACAACTTGATTAAATATATTTATTGCTAAATTTTCTTAAATAAACCCCGCTTATGGCATTCTGTAGCACAAATATGATATTTTAAAATTTTTTTCATAAAAATCGGTCCAGTAGTTTTGGAGTCTATTGCGCACTTAATATTTCCAATTCAATTTTATAAAATAGTATAGATATAGACAAAAATGTCTTCGAAAAATCGGTGTCATCCATTCACGGACACGCCCATCTCCCATACAACCCAAAAATTGAAAACGCAATAAATAAGCCTCTGTTTAACCTACAGAGATAAAATTTGGCAGATATGGTATTTATGACAAACCAAAGATGGTTTTGAAAAATGGACATCAACATTTAAATGCATATAAAATATAGGCTCCATCCTCTCACGGATACGCCTATTTTCAATATTTTTGGAAAATTAGGTTTAGGGTATTTCATAGTCGGCCTAGACCGACTTTAGATTTTCTTTACTTGTTTTATTTTAGAATTGGTATTAATTCTTCCTTGTTTATAAACTATATTCAAGTCGTAATCCATTAACAAAGAAACTAATTGGAAACTTAAATGTGTTTAAGTTGTATGGCAGCTGCCACGCGCAATTGTCCAAATATCTGAACTTGTTAGCAAGGAAGCACTGTGTGCCGGCGTCTTTAATACAAAATTGTAGCCAAAATTTTTTTGTTGCTGTTGTTCTGCAACGCTAACATTCGCTACATAAGGTAAGGTTTTTTGATCAAGATCAAAAAGCACAACAAAGCAAATATTGTTTTTTGATCAAACAGCGCAACCTCTTCCATTTTATTCCGCTCTCTTTCTTCTGCGTGGTTGTGATTGTGCTTGTGTTTGAGCAGAAGAGCTGAATTCGCATAAAGCCGAATAAGGATTGCGACTAACCAACACACAGGCAAGCACGCCGCCAGTTACATTGACTGGTGTTTATGATTCAGCATAAGCTGAGCTGTAGAACGTTCGCCCGTCGCTAGCGCTGGCATTGTGCGCTGCAGTACATTTTTAATACACTGGACCATAGTCCATGACACCATAATTAATCAGTCCTTTAAAGATCTTCACGCGCGCGAGTACTAATTCGATATTTAACACTAATTTTAAGTGATAAATTAAGTAAACTTTTTAAAAATATTGAATGTGTTTTAGTTGTATTCAAAGGAAGATACCCACAAATTGGTGATCCCGAAGTCGAAAAAAATCGAGCATCGCGAATATAAGAGTGATTTTTTTAAAAGTATCATAAATAACAAAATATGCCCGAAAATAAAAAAAGGAGTTGTCGCGAGCTAAAGTGAAGTGGCCGTGCGCAAGGTCGAGGCGCAGCAGGTGCAGTTGGTGGTGCGGTCACTGTTGCGCCAAGTGCACCAGACAGCGCCGAGTTTGTCACCGCTGTAATGAACAGAGTGGCAGTGTACACCCTCAATTCTGGCACGATGTGCCAGATCTGTGGTTCCTTCAAATCAAGGCTCAATTCGCCAAACTAAAAATTCGCGGCGATAGTGAGAAGTTCTATACGGTTGTGGGTGCTCAAAAATAAACTGATGTCAATTGCTGAATGAAATGCGCAAACTCGGAGGTAAAAACCTCCACGAGAAGATGCTAAAGAATCTCTGGCTCGCGCGTTTGCCTTCGCAAGTTCAAGGGTTGCTCCAGACCATTATAGTTGGGTTGCCGCAACGAGCAGCACTCGCTGACAAAATAATGGAGACGGGCGCGTTTCGATCGCGGCAGGTCGCTACAGCCACGGTGGTTTAAGCTTCTACAGAAGTTAACAGTGCTTTGAAAAAGCGTCTAAATTGTTTGGAGAATGCCATGTACGACAGGGACCATCCGCGCCAGCATGGCCGGCGTGGCCGATCCTACGTTGGTAAGAATTTACAACCAATGGAGCTGTCTCAGGACTCAGAGGACTAAATGTTGTCCATCCCCTCTGGCAGAGCCCGTGGATCAGCAGTGCGGCAACTGCCGCCGCAGTGTTTTGGTTCAAGGTCTCGAGCGGATTTTCGCGTATTTAAGGACGCACTCGGTAGTTAAATCGAAGAAACATCCGTGGTGTTACTTCCACCGCTGTTACGGCAGGTGGGCGATAAAGTGCCGCGGCCCATGGACTTACCCGTCAAAAAACTAGGTGATGGGCAGCCGTTAACAGACGGCAGCCATAAAAATGTACGTTGTCTGTACAGTACCGAGACTGCGATTAGCAGGCAGTTCCTGGGAGATACAGCGGCAAAGAGCGCTACAATGATCAACATGTTTTCAAATTATACGCTGCTAATGGAGCGCACATCGAAACGTTTGGGTCTAAAACAGTTACGATAGACCTCGGATTTCGAAGAAGGTTCACCTGGGACTTCGTCATTGCTGAAGTGAAGTCACCAATTATCGGAGCTGATTTTTTTAAGCTTTACTGATTACTAGTCGACATGAGGAATAGTCGACTCGTCGACCAGGTCACAATCCTTCAAACTATGGGCAGAAATAGTGAGACAAAATAGAGAGTCAAATGTTTATACATATAATATTAACGACCTTTTTGACAGTATCCTGGAACAGTATTAAGACATAAGTGTGATAAGTGTGATGCAGCAGGGCGGTAATTCGTCACCTAAGTCAGTTGTGACCCATCACATCGTAACTTGAGGCCCTCCTATGAATGCTCGCCCCAGATAAGCTCAAGACAGCAAAAGCAGAGTTTCAATTTCTCATTGAGAGCGGTATCTGTGAGCCTTCCGACAGCAATTGGGCAAGCCATCTGCAAATTCCGGTAGAACCTGCTGATGTTCCCAAAACCGCCTTTACGACTCCTTTTGGTTTATTTCAGTTCAAATATATGACTTGGACTACGAAATGCGGCTCAGACATTTCAGAGACATATTAATAATATAATGGCCTCTGAGTCCGACCAAGTATTCGTCTTTATTGATGGTATTTGCATTGCGTCCGAAAACAAGGAACAACATGAGATTCACCTTCAAAAGGTTTTTCAGCTTCTCCACGAGAACGGGCTTGCAATCAACATGGCTATATGAGATATCGGTAAAACCGAAATCAAGTTCCTCGGTCATACTGTCAACAAGTACGGCATTAAGCCAGCGACGGACAAGGTGCAAGCTATCAAAGAATATAGCAAGCCTACAACCGCCCGTGATCTGAAACAAATTTTTTGGACTGGTCGATTTTTATCAACGTTTTATTCCAAGTGCAGTAACGTAAGCTTCTTTTCAGAAAATGATTGTTGGCAACAAGAAGAATGACATTACGCCTTTAAAATGGTCGACTGCAATGCAAGCGGCATTTAAGAAATGTAAGAAAGAGCTTGTGAACGCCATGCTTCTTTTTCACCCTGCTCCAGAAGCCAAATTCTCACTCATAGTAAATGAAGCGTGTAGCAAAGAAAATTCTTATATGTTTCGTTAATTTCACAAAAAATTCTTGTTTCTATGAATTTTATTGACATAATGTTGCATGAAAAGCATTATTACTTATTATAAGTATCACAATTGCGTCTACATGGACTTTTACATTGAACTCAAATATATCAAAATCAATTGAGAATTGGCTGACTGACGGGAATTTTAACGTTTTTTTGTTCATCGTCTAACACCGATTCCCATGTTTATGTACCTATATAAAAAAACAAAAAAAAACATATTGGCCATTTCAGCCCTTGAAAGAACTTTGACCGAGCTTCTTATGATCAAATGTGTTGTGTGCAGTGCTGCCAGGTGTCATCAAAAATAAATCCCCATTTTTGCATACAGAAAAAAAATTTTCCCCGTTTTTTACTTTGAGTTTCCCCGTTTTTTTCCCCCGTTTGTAAAGTTAGAAAAAGTATAATTTCATTGTAATAAAAATTAAATTATTTCATTTCATTAAACAAAAATAAATACATAGATCACATACGTACGTATCCATAAAAACATACAATAATTATATGCGATATATTATCGATATTCGGGATAGAACCTTAAGGGTCTGAGATCAACCTAACAAACATTGCAAAAATTGTTTAAATTTATTTTAAATTTATATTATTATGAAGACTTAAACATTCAGTATTTATTTTAATTTCAAAACATTTTTGAAATTTCATCAAAGATTTAGTGTGGAGAGTTCCGGATAGAGAGCTATTATCAAGAGAGTTCTTTATTTTTGTTCTGTTTAAACCCTGCAGAAAAATGGACCAGATTTAGAATAGTTCTGAACTAGTTCCAAAAAGGGATAGTTCTGGTCCCACTACAATACCGTTTTGCATTGAACAAACTGATGATTTTACTGGTTGATGGCATAGGAAAAGACAATTGTCCATATAAACATTCCTTTTTCCTATATCTGTGCTAGTTCCATTGTCAATGGTTTTAAACTGGTCCGTTTTAATACAGTCCATAAGTGGTCATTTGTAAGCCCTATTATAAGCCTTATTTGGAACACGAGTTCGTACAGTATAGCTAATTTAATTTTTGTATAGTTTTAACTGTATATTTACCATTTACCACTTTAATATTTTCATCGAATGTGTTTGCGAAAGTTAAAAGAAGTACGGAATCTAAATAAAAAAAACGGGACACATCACTTTTTGAGCGTGTTTGGTTTTTGATTTTGATAGTTAGTGCCTGCTGACAAGAAAAACTAAGAATATAAAAATAAATTCAAACTGTTCTATGATGAGCGTCTTTTGCACTAGTTCCAAGCTAACTCCAATTTCACTAGAAATACACTAGTTGGTTTTTCTAATTGTCTCTTATATAACTGCTGGGAATTAACAGCGAAAAAGCCCTTTCAGTACATGCTACTTTGGTGAAGGCAGAAACTAAAGGAAACTAATTTTTTTTAAACATGGAAACGTGTGGAAAATAAGAGGACATGGGACCGATGATGAAAAAGATTTTTTAACAGATTGGGTAAATAAAAGCAAATAGCTTCAAAACTGTCATTCGTAAAGTCAAACTTTTTAAAAATTTCTTCGCAAGCGGCAATAAGGAATTGTCTACAAGATAGCATAAGAAATTACATATTTTGCTTCGACAAGGTAGCTCTAAAATATTAAGCAAGGTACTTTACGTTTTATTTTTATTTTCCCCGTTTTTATCAATGTTTTCCCCGCCATCCCCATTTGAACGAAAAATCCCGAAAAACGGGGAAAATCCCGCCACCTGGCAGCTCTGGTTGTGTGTGTTATTAAATGTTTGCACACAATTGACCGAGAACTGGACCTACATGTTTTATGCCGACTCCGAACGGCTAAGGTTCATGTTCTCAAGAAGCTTTACATGTCATTATTTACTCTCTGAGGTTTGCCATTGTCTGCAGATAGGTGGTGACCGATCAGAAAAATTTGAAAAAAACTTTTCGCCGCGGCTGGGGATCGAACCCGGGCTCCGAGCATGCTAAGCCACACACTTAACCTGCATGCCACGGTCACCACGGTTTATGTATATAAAGTGTTGCCAAAAAACGAATTTAACTTTATCCCGATAAAAAATATGGGTTTTGTGTTTGCTAAGATCGCGTCGGATTTACGAATTTATTTTCACGCCCTTTGATTTTTTGTGCCTGATTTTTTTAAGCTACATTGTAAACATAAATTTAAAAACCTTTTGGGAGTAGTTTCAAGAACATGAAAAATGCAAGAATTTAAGGTAAACGTGAAGCTTACTTTTGTGTAAGAACTACAAAAAACGGTTGAGTTGTTCTTGAGTTGGGCGTCCACATAAATACGTTATAAGCCTTTTATATTAGTATAAATATAGATTGCTAATTGTATTGTAAATTAATTAAAGAAACTTACCAATTACTTCTACGAACCCGGTATAATTGCTGTTGACATCTATTTCTCCATCAAACACTTCATCAGCATGTAAAAGGCTTCCACCTGACACTGTTGTCAAATTAATATCTTGTAGACTTTGCTCAAAAGTTGTTTCCAATTCTTGTAGATTATTTTGACCAATAACTTTAGGATTTCTTCGCATTCTACTTTTTCTATCCAAAATGTTGAAAGCAGCTTCCGTTAAATTTCCTGCGTTCATTAATTGTTCTTCTTGGGACAAACCAGGCACATTAAATGAAACATTTAGGTGTTCTAAGTATGAAAAATATTTATAAAAAAAATTAGTATTAAAGTCACAACTCAAAGCACTGGCAAATAAAGTCATAATATTGAGCCTTAACCGAAGAAAAAGTGTTAGCGCCCATTTTTTCGTTTTAAAACTATGTTGAAATGGCAATAGGACAGTGTACAACATTTTATATTTTTTTTTTTCAAAGTATCTTTTCGATAACATGCCGGATATGATCCTTTGCCGATTTAAAGCGCAGCACGCTCAAGATTTTATGGCTAAAGAGCCACGCTTAGTGTAAAACTTAACCCTTTCACAACTATGAGCTATGAGCGTCTACTGCAGTCTAACTGCAGTGGTTCAGCAGTGATGGTCCCAATTACATACGCACCAACGATAAGAATTTTAACTTTGAATTTAGTGAAATTTTTTCTTTAGGAATTCGTTACGGTAAATTTTTGTATGACAACGTATACATGTTAGACCGTTTTTTGGATGAATCGGGTGTGAGGCTTTCATATCTGGCGTAAGTTTTGCCTTAGCTGTGCACGTTTTAAAAAAAAAAAAATTTGAAAAAATCCTAAAGAAAAAATTCACAAAATTGAGGGTGCGATGGGGTAAAGTATACCTCCACCCCCCTTTTTATTTTTTGTTTAATATCTTTTCATGCCCGAACCGAAAATCGCCCAGGCACCATCAGATTTTTTGCCTCCATACAAATCAACCCAGCCTAGTGTATATATACGGGTCACTATGTAATTTTGGAACACCGTGCTAATGTTATTAATTGGATATGTTTTTGGGCCAACGCAGGCATAAACTTGCATGGAAAAGAAATAAACTCTTGCGCACCAAACTAATAAGTCAAATTAATAAGAAAAATTTTAAAATTTTTTGATTAAAAACAAACAAGTTTAAGCATACATATCATATTCGATGGTGTTTACTTCATCAAACGCAATATTATAAAGGAAAAACAACTGAAACGGTCTCGAATATATGGAATTACTTCAGCCAACATTTTAACAGAATATAACAATATTATTAACCAAGTTAATGTTTGAAACAAAATTCTAAAATGTATCAATTATTGAAATGTAAAATCATTTTCCGTTTCAAGGCATCCACCGAATCACAAAAATTAATTAAGCTGTAGCTATTGTTGAAATCACTACACATACATCGTAAAGGGTCATGAAGGGCAAAATTTGAAGTGCGCTGGCTTAACTTAAAAAGCACAAAATATCTAGATCCTCTTCTTGGGATGTTAAGAGATGAGAGAATATATTGGGAGTCAATATCACCACAAAGTAATTTATATAGGAAGGTGACATTAAGCACCATTCTTCTGCTTCTCAAGGAAGGCAGTAAAATTTGTTTAAGGCGGGTTTCATACGAAGGAAGAATAATATCTGGGTTCCAACGATGATGACGTAAAGCGAAAAGTAAAAACTGTTTTTGAACCGATTCTATTGCATCAATGTGGACGTGATATTGAGGGTTCCATACTACGGAAGCCTATTCAAGAATAGGTCTTACGAGAGATATATATAGTAATTTAGTTGTGAAGGCATCATTGAATTCTTTCGCCCATCTTTTAATGAAACCAAGAACACCTCTAGCCTTATTTACAGCCAAATTTATGTGGAGATTGAAGCGAAGTTTTGGATCCATAATAACACCAAGATCAACAAAACTATGAACAATTTCTAAATGGATGTTATTTATAGTGTAATTTGTGCTGTGAGCAGTTCTACGTGAAAAGGTCATTGATTTACATTTTTTTAAGTTAAGGTTTAATAGGTTGAAGTTACACCAATCCACTAGTCTGTTTAAATCAGATTGTAAAAGGTGTTGTTCGTCGAGTGACTTGTAGGTAAGAAAAAGTTTCACATCGTCAGCATACATTAAGACGTCACAATGTTTAATTGCCGAGGGAAGGTCATTAAACCTTTGAAGGTAAGAATAAAACCGGTCCAAGATGACTTCCTTGCGGAACACCAGATGTAACCATAATATTTTGTGATAGAGAATTTTTATATAAAACTGCTTGTGGTTCCAATTACTATGCTTTTTATAGCTTCTATGCTTTTTTTTTAACTTCGTAAAGTCAGATGAGTTTCTTGTTACTTCTGGTGTACCTCAAGGAAGTCATCTTGGTCCTTTATTGTTTTTACTTTATGTAAATGATCTTCCATATGTAGTAAAGCATAGCAATATCTTGCTATACGCTGATGGTGTTAAACTTTTTCTGTCATACAAAATGAGCAAGACTCTTTATTCATACAAACTGATCTCGACCATCTCTGTGACTGTTGCGAAATTAATTGCATGAAGCTCAACTTGGGGAAGTGCAAACAAATGACTTCTTCTCGAAGACAACCTTCTCGAACTAATTACAATATAGGTGACTATACACTTGAGTTCTTAGAGGTTTTCGATGATCTCGGAGTAACTATGGACTCCAAACTTCGCTTTCACATTCACATTAATAAAGCAATCAGCAGAGCTAAAAGTACTCTAGGATTTATTAAACGATGGTCCAAAGAGTTTAATGATCCTTTTATAACTTAAACCTTATTCACATCGCTAGTAAGGCCCATTCTAGAATACGCGTCAATTGTTTGGTGCCCTCGTTATGGGTGTTACATAGACGATATAGAATCTGTTCAAAAGCAATTTCTTCTGTTCTGCTTACGTGATCTATATTGTAATTCAAACTTTAATTTACCTTCTTATGAATATCGTTTACAGCTAATTAATCTGCCTTCTTTAAAAAATAGGAGAACTATGCTAAATGTTAGTTGGATTATAAAACTCTTACATGGATATGTCGATAGTCCATATTTACTAAGTAAAATTTACTTTAATGTTCCTCTTCGACCTAAAAGATCTTTTGAGCTACTTTTTATGAACTTTTGTAGAACTAATTATTTACAAAACGAACCACTAAGAAGCGCTTGTGGGGACTTTAATTCCGTTTCAGATGTTATAGCATTAAATGAATTCATGTACTCAATTAAACTTAAAATTTTAGATTATCTGCAGTACCGCCGCTGAGCCTGATATCGCTTTTTCCACTCAACACAATTTTCGCTTGATGATGGATACAAAACTTCATATAATCTGAATGGACCTGAACCTGTTTGGACCTCCTCACTTTATCAAATCGAACATGCTTGGTGAATGCTAACTCATCTTTCGGCCGTAACGTGCTGGTTGTATATTTTTTCTTCAACCATGCAAGAACGATTTGTATTGTTTATAAATTAATATAACTGGCCAATGACACCTAGTTGTCTTGGTGCCTGCGTTCGCAACCATTTCTTGATATGGAAAGAAATTGGTGTGGTGTATATGACCTAGTTTGTCGTAATACCACCTTGCTTAGCCACGACTCCGTTGGCTATTACAAGACAGAACGATTTATATTATTAATATGCATATGCTTATCAGTGTGGCGTACAGACCTTGTTTGTCTTGATACCTGCCACTATTCTATGCCGACATCAAGCTATTTTAAGTGGGGGCGGATATAACCATGTTTGCCTTCTTACTACAATGTTCTTTGCTGTTTCATATTCTTAAATATCTTATATTTTTATGTTCATATTTTAACGTATATTTTAATTTGTATGTACAATTTTAATTGTTTTTATATTATTTTTTATAATGCTAAAAAGCCTAACAAGGCTTAGCCAATAAATAAATAATAATAATAAATAATAATACTAATGATTTATGAACGACTGGCTGAAGAAATTTGCAAATAGGTTTGCAGTTGTCTGAGGAAATATCTGAAAAAGAAAGGGTAGATGGGCAGTTGTCAGATTTTCTTTTGATATTAATGAACTTGTAGAAGCTTTTAGGATCCGACAACAATTTTGTTTGAATATGAGCAAGATATGACTCATATAGATGTTCACACAGTGCAGAAAAAATCTTATAGGAGTGAAAATAACTTGTGAGGTCAAGGGAAGAACGAAAAGTTAAGTAAGTGCTTCACAGTTTGTTCCTTTTATTACGAGAGTAGTTCCTTATTGTATCAGGAAGGAGCTGACGAAAAGTTATTTCTCCTATTAAAGAGAACGTATTAAAGAGAAGTTATTTCTCCTATGTGAAGTAGTCGAACATTTTGTTAAAGAAGAGAGCGACAGCACTATCAAGATTTTCATGATTAAGAACTCAGGTTTTACAAAATCAGTTTTCCGAAAGTTGAAGTTATACGCGTGCTCAAAGTGTGTGTTTATGATATTATTGTTGTAAGACAGTGTAAGAGATAGAGGTGGATGGTACTGATCGAGTATTGAAAGTAGATAGTTACTCGCAGACACTACACAATTATCTAAGAAAATACAAGGACTAGTTGTCTACCTATATTGTTAGTTATTCCGCTCAACTATCAATATTTTTTTTAATAATAACACAGGGGAACAAAACAGAAATTTTTTTCTGCGGCGTAAGTTTTTGGAGTCAATTAAGATACATGGGTTAATGAAGTTGTAATCCTATAATTCACATTGTTTGAATTGACTCTGGTTCTCGTGATAAACCGCTATTTTTAAAATTAAGGAGATTACATCAGAGATTTTAACATAACTTCAGAACAGTTAGTCTGATTTGGTAAAATAAAAAATTTGAAAATTGCCTCTAAGTTACATCTACACTGTTTTTTAATTAGCTGAATAGTTTCAGAAATATTCATAAAGTTCGTCCGAAAAAAACCTTTTTCTTATACAAAATTTAAACTTTTTTGATATTTCATAATTCATAAAAAATCGAAAACGTCAAAATTGTTGTAAGTCCTCAACGCAGTTCAAATAATTCAAGAAGCAAAGTTTTATTTCAAAGTTCAATATATAAGTTTATTAAAGCAAAGTTTTGAGCGAAGTGAAAAATAAAATTCTTTCAATAAACAACAAATACATTTCTAATGTGATTAACAAATTATTTCTTTAGCAAAGTATAAAACACGAAGTATATTTTGATACTTTAACACCCCTTCTCAATATATATTAAGTTTTTATTGTAATTGCAACCCCTTTCTAAATTTTGTTGATTTTAAAACTCTGCAATGGTTTCGTCAGCAAATCTGCAAGCATCTCACTCGTGGGACAGTATTGGAATTCTATTAAGCCTTTAATCTTCTGTTCTCTTGCGTAATGAAATTTGACATCGATGTGTTTTGTACGAGGATTAACTTTCTCGCAATCTAGCATTGCCAAACAGCTTTGATTATCTTCCCAGATAGTTGTTTCCAAAATTCGAACTTGCATGTCTAATAAAAGTTGTTTCAACCATGCAGCTTCCTTGCATGCTTCTGCTAGAGCGACGTATTCAGCCTCAGTAGAAGATAATGCCACTATGCTTTGCTTTTTGCTCATCCAGCTCACTGTTGCACCACAGTATTGGAAAATGATTCTACTCGTCGATTTTCTTAACACGGTATCACCAGCCCAATCTGCATCTGAATAACCCACCAACTGCTTTCCATTGTGCTCGGAAACTGGCCCCATACTAAGTTTCAGCTCTTTTGTTTGCTTCAGGTATCTTAAAACACGCTTTGCTTCGACAAGATCTCGTTTTGCAGGGCAACTAACTTTTCTTCCTAAGATGGAAACAGCAACTGCAATGTCTGGTCTTGTATTTACAGATAGATACAAGAGCGAGCCAATAATTTGACGATATTCATCGCTATTTTCCAACATCTCCTCTGCTTCCAAAGATAATTTTATATATCCTGCATCTAACGGATATGCTGAACCTTTACAATATTTCATATCATATTTTTCTAACATATTTTCAATATATCTTGTTTGACAAATGGTATACGTACCATTACTATCACGTCCAATTTGAATTCCAAGATAATTATTCAAATTTCTTAAATTTGTAAGTTCAAATTCTTTTCTGATTTGATTAACCACGTCTGTAATTACGTTTGTATTTTGACAAACCAACAGCAAATCATCCACATCCACATACATAAGTATGTATATCCAAAATCCATTGACATTTTTGCTATTAAGACACGGATCCGCTACGCCTTTCTTAAACCCTATCTTGATTAAGAAATCGTTTATCTTTGTGTTCCAGCATCTTGCCGACTGCTTTAATCCATAAAGACTTTTCTTCAGTTTAAAGACCCAATCTTCTTTTCCTGGTATCTTAAAACCCTCCGGCTGCTTCATATAAATAGTAGTATCCAAATTACCATTTAGAAAAGCTGTTTTAATGTCAATGTGACTTGCAACCATTTTTTCCACTGACGCGACTGCCAACAGGCATCGTAAAGTTGTTTGCTTAACGACAGGTGCAAAAACTTCATCAAAGTCTTCTCCGTACTTCTGTGAATACCCCTTCGCTACTAAACGAGACTTGAATTTAACAATATTACCATCGGCATCACGTTTAATTTTGTAAACCCACTTGTTGCTGACAACATTGGAATTTTGTGGAAGTCTTACTAAATCCCAAGTATCATTTTTATTTAACGAATCAATTTCACTTTTCATGGTGATGAAATCGCTTCTTTCCAAGTAGTAGGTTCCACGTATGCTTCCAGTTTAGCTACGTATCTGTCAGGATTTTTCCCTTTAGTAGATCTTGCTGAAACGCGCCTCTGCTCTGCCATAGGTAGTATGTCTATACAGCGTTCGTCATCATCGCTTGCTGTATCAAAACTGTCGTCATCTTCTAAGCCTGAATGTCCATCTTCCGCCGATTGAGTTGAAGTGCTAGATTCTAAAGAGACTGCGACTTCACCACTCATGGGTGTTGCTTCTTTCTCTTTTTCATCCGAATAACGCGCTTCTTCCATGAACGTAACATCTCTACTCATAGTAATGCGACCTGTGACAACATCTAGACACCGAAAAATCTTCGTTGTGTCTGTGTAACCTACGAACACCATCTTTTTTGCTGATTTGTCAAGTTTTTGACGTTTCCCTTTAAGTATATGAACATATACTACGCAACCAAAAATTCGTATATGTTCCAAATTTGGCTTCTTACCGTACCAAATTTCGTATGGAGTCTTATCGATACTTCTTGTCGATAATCTATTTTGCAAGTAATTTGCAGCATTTGTCGCCTCCGCCCAAAATCGATTATGTAGATTTGCCTCCAACAACATGCATCTTGACATTTCCATCAGTGATCGGTTTTTCCGCTCTGCGATACCATTTTGCTGTGGGGTATATGGAGCTGTCACCTGATGAACAATCCCTTTTTGATTTAAATAGTTTTTGAATACATGTCCCATGTATTCGCCTCCACCATCTGTACGTAAAGCTTTGGGAGTTTTACCAAAATTTGTTTTGCATGTATTCAAAAACTCTCTGAACTTTTCAAAAGCATCACTCTTCTTTTGTAAAAAATATACTGTGCAATATCTGCTATAATCGTCCACAAATGATATAATATATCGATAATTACCTGGTGAGGGCGTTTGAATCGGTCTACAAAGATCTGAATGTACGAGATCCAAAACTGATTTTGACCTCTTCTCTAAATTTTTGTCAAAAGGTTTTCTTGTCATTTTCCCCTGCAAACACACTTCACAAACTGGTGTACTATCATCACAGTCCTTAATTTCAATTTGACTTTTAAGATGCTTGTTGATTGTGTCTTAAATTGCTTCAGCACTGCGATGACCAAGCCCCTTGTGTCAGGTGTGAATGCAAAATGTTTCACTTTTTGCTGCTGATTTATTTGCTTCTTTTGGAGTTGATATTACGAAAAGCCCGTTCTTCTCTATTGCGATTGCGTGTACCTTGTTTTTCTTTACTACTTTGCAGCCAACACTGTCGAAATAAATAGAAAAATTCATTTGAGTAAGCTTATTTACCGACAAAAGATTGCTATCCAGTTCTGGAATGTAAAGCACGTCCCGAATGAGAATTTTCACTCGCATGCCACGTTCATCGCAACTTTCTATAAAACCATCATCCATACCACTAGACTCAATTCTTGTTCCATTTGATGTATATACGTATGACTTGACTTCTGTGTCCAGATTTCGAAAAAACGACTTCATGTGTGTCATGTGACATGAAGCTGCAGAATCAACTAACCATTCTGCACATCGTTTAGCTCCACTGACATTAAGACAAACATTCGAGATTTCACCTATCGTGTTGACAACGTTTTTCTTGAATTTGCAATCTCTTTTGAAATGACCAAATCCGCCACACCCAAAACATTTTAGCTTTCTTTTATAATATTCGTTGTCTTTTGGAATGTCTTTTCATGTCGTCGATTGTACTCTTGAAGCATCTTCTCTTTCACGAAAGCTTGAGATATTTCATTTTTTGTCCGCACTTCCAAAGCTGTCACCAGAGTATTATACTCCTCCGGAAGACTCCCAAGAAGAATCGCCACAACCATGTGATACTTTAAGTCTTCACCAAGACCGCTTAGCTGATCAACCAACGTAAGAACATTGTTTAAATGCGTATCCATTTTCTGCGATCCGAGCTCAGTCCTGAAGAGTTTCTTAAAAATCTGAATCTTGTTGCTGAATGATGATTTCTCATGCTGATTCTTCAAAGCTTCCTGAGATAACATCATTGAACGTGAATTAAACCAAAACATGCCAAAGGATTTAAATGAAATATGGCTTATTTTCTTTGTAACATATGTGTTTCTATACCGTTATGTTAAAAAAGAGCTATTTTGACGTTTTCGAATTTTTATGAATTATGAAATATCAAAATAGTTTAAATTTTGTATAAAAAAAGGTTTTTTTCGGAAGAACTTAATGAATTTTTCTGAAACCATTCAGCTAATTTAAAAACAGTGTAGATGTAACTTAGAGGCAATTTAGCTGCGGATTTTCGAATTTTTTATTTTACCAAATCAGACTAACTGTTCTGAAGTTATGTTAAAATCTCTGATTAAATCTCCTTAATTTTAAAAATAACGGTTTATCGCGAGAACCAGAGTCAATTCAAATAATCTAAATAATTGGCTAAGATCTTCATCAATGTATATACAAAAATTGACTACCAAACCCCATGCCGCAGAATCAGTGTTGCCCTGTGTAATTTTTAAATCAATCGTTGGACTAATGCCTTTTTTTCATCCCTTTTTTATAAGAATTGATACTTTTCAAATAAATAGAAACTTTTTTAGTCTAGGCTGTACTTTTTTATCAATAGGTTTGTTTATTAAGTAGAAAATCAAAAACGTTACAAAACATAAACTATCGCACAATTTACAGATATATGGTTATTTTACCTTAATTCTTTAGCATTATCTTACATTTACATTTATATATTTATATATTGACACAGACTGTCAATATTTTGTATTTATTTTATTTAATTTTTGAAGGAAAATACTACTATAAAAAAACCTTCGTATTGATAACTTAAGAACTAAACATTAAATTGACTAAGAAAAAACGAAAATTTGTATGTTAGTGTGAGATTTTATACTCTTGAATAGATTTGAGTAAATAGAACATAAGTTATTGATACAATTCACTAATAAGACGATTTTCGGACATATCACAACGACTTTTGAATTTATTTGTTATCTCAACTGTACGAATAGATATTAACTTTACATTGGAACTGAGGTGGAGTCTTTCTGTGGAAAAATGCCATAAGCATCATATCATTGCTGTAATTTCTCAGTCCGTACCTTATAGCCTCAAATTTGCGAAAAAATCTGCATACCCTTGGTACACAAAGGAGTTGAAAACACTTCGCAATAACAGGAATAGGGCTTGGAAGAGATACGTCTGTAGTTTGGACTCAAATGACCTAGAAATCTACAAAAGTTTGTTTCTGGAATTTCAAAACCTTTCAGCTCTTTTGTATAATGAATATTTAGACAATATTAAGTTGAGAATATTGTCAGATCCAAAGAAATTTTGGGGTTCATAAATACTAAGGAAAAATCTGATGGATTTCCTTCATCCTTCAAAACTCTTGACGGATTTACGGATGATCTTTCTATAATTTGTGGCCTTTTTGCCAATATTTTCAAGGAATCTTTTTGTTCAGATCCGTTTAATCCTGATGAAGGTTACTTTGACTACATGAACTCTTCACCCAGGGTTGCTTTGGAGTCTATATCCTTTACCTCCGAGGATATTTAAAGTATATTGGGACAATTGATGAGGACATTGGCGCTGGACCCGATGGAATTCCTGCCGCAGTGTTAACTCAATGCGGTTCCGTTTTGTGTCAACCACTTGTTTTATTATTTAATAAATCAATTACAGAAAGTTATTTTCCAGTTTTTTGGAAAAAATCATTTATAAGTCCTATATATAAAAAAGGTTGCAGGAATGATGTTAATAATTATAGGCCCATCGCTAAGCTTTCGTCGATTCCCAAACTTTTTGAGCGAATTGTGTACGATCGTGTTAAAATTCATTGTGGAGAAGTCATAGCAACTCGTCAGCATGGTTTTGTTAACGGAAGATCCACAGTGTCTAATCATCTTCATTTTACAACATTCTGCTTAAATTCAATGGAATCTGGTAACCAGGTCGACTGTATTTATACTGACTTTAGTAAAGCATTTGATAACCTCATGACTTAATTTTATTCAAACTTAAATTAATGGGATTTCCACAATATTTTGTATGCTGGATAAAATCGTATTTGACTGAGCGATCTTATCAAATACGATTCCGAGGGGTGTTGTCTGCAGAATTTATCGCTGAATCAGGTGTACCTCAGGGTAGCCACCTTGGTCCACTTCTGTTTATTTTAGCAATTAATGACGTCACACACGTCATTGAACACTCTCGTCTGCTGATTTTTGCAGACGATATGGAAATATACAGAAAAATAAATAATAAAGATAATTCCAACCTACTCCAGGCTGATCTGAAATCCTTTGAAGTTTGGTGTTCTAAAAATAATATGTTTCTAAATCCTGTTAAATGCCAAACTATGACCTTTTCGCGAAAAAGGAATAATTTATTATTTGATTACAGTATAAAAGATACTGCTTTAAGTCGTGTAGATGCAGTCAAAGACCTTGGTATATGCATGGATCCTAAGTTATCGTTCAACATTCATATTGATAATATTTGTAAAAAAGCGTCTTCAATGCTTGGATTTATAAAACGCTGGGCCAAAGAATTCAATAGCATGATCACAACTACAACGTTGTATTATGCAATAGTGCGTCCTCACTTGGAGTACGCAAGTCAAGTCTGGTCCCCAAGTTATAATATGCATGTTGAACGAATAGAGGATCCAAAAACGTTTTGTTCGGTTTGCTCTGGGGGGCTTAAGTGGAACTGACATTTTAAACCTTCCTACTTATGAGAATCGTTTAAAACTACTTAGATTGCAGTCACTAAGTGAGCGAAGGAGGTCTGCAGATATCGTTTATTTACACCAACTTATAACCGGTGTATTTGATTTTCCAGAACTCCTTTCTCTTATTAATTTTAACACTAACCGTAGAAGCAGCAGAAACGCAAACAACTTAATTTATGTACCTTTTAGTAGAACGAACTATATGTTAACTGCTCCTTTAAACCGCATGAGTACCTTTGTTAACAACTGTAGCGTTTTTGATGATAACTTGTCAAAGGTCAACTCAAAAGTAGACTAAAAGAGATTATGTTATTATAGATCTTTGTATACATGGTTAGTAGTTATGTCCTGTGTTGTCCCTGAGCCCAATCCAAACTTTGGATGGTAAATTTTTTCCACATTAACTTGTTTTCAGCCACTGGAATCCTTAACATAAAATTTCTTTTATGCTATGGGTCGTGGTTTTAAATGGGTTAATGCTGAGAAAGTGCGAAAAAGCTGTAGTAGCTGAACTCAATTGTTATTGCATTTTAAGGAGTTTTTTAAGTGTTTTAAGATGTGTTTTAGCGCAGACGCTCCAGGCCGGACAAGCATAAAGAATAATTGCTTGGAAAATGGTTTTGTAAATGATTATTTTATTTTCACTGGTAAGAGTAGAAAGAGTATCGATTTATCGATTTATAAGAGGGTACAACATTTTAGTAGCTATATTGAATTTATTTTTGATATGGCTGACATTTTCACGAAAGAGGTCCTTTTATAAAGAATAACTCCTAGGTATTTAACCCTATTTGAGCATGGTATATTAAGATTTTCTAATTTTAATTGTGTATTTGGTAGAAAGCATTTTGCCAAACATTTGGCAATTTCTACACTGAATTAATTTATTTTTTAATTTTCGTTGATAGTCCCAGCGGATTATGACGCGAAAAAGAGATTTAACTTCTCTCCAAAGGTCATTTAATTTCACACAGCCATTTTCAAAATAGTCAATGTAAAAAGTGTTTCACTGTAGTTTTCATATGTTTTTGTTACTATTTTAACCTCTTTGCACTTGTGACCAAGAGAAATTAGTTCGGTTTTAACCTCATCTGAGGTTTTGTTCTCTACACCGTAAATAACGACTTTAAATAATCGTTCGCTTTTGAGATCGTGGGTGAAGAACTGCAGTGCATTTTTATAATGTTATTATAAGTTTCAGTTGATTCACAAATAATTTTAATGCCAAGTGACATTTTTTTAATGATGAAATCATGTTTTTTTCAAATAACATGTGTTTTATCAAGACACCATCTTGTGTGAGCACTTTGATTGGTGGAATTGATATTTAAGATGAAAATTCATCACCATGTGGTCCGCTATCTGGCATTAATTATGGTGATATGTTTTATCGTAATCTACATTGTCTTGAAGATGAAAACAAAATACAAACAAAGGCACTCAACCAAGGCTAGCACATCTCCACAACCAATGCCACGTCAACAAGAGTCACCGTTTGAAATAGAAACATCTTGAGTTGAGTTAGGCCGCGTTCATAGTGGAAGCTGAAGCTGAAACTTTTTACAGCTGCTGAAAACGCTTTGTGTACAATCATATGGAAAAAGCGCAAAGTGTTCATAGTGCAAGCTTAAATTCAAGGTTACGCCACTTTTGAGGCTTTTTGATACTTTTTTCTTCTATCTCACTTGGGCACACGGTGTTAATTTTTTGTTTCATGCCGTACTTATGCTTTGGGTTTCAGCTTATTTTAACATACTTTTTGGCACTTTTTCTTCCATCTCGTTTGTGTACACAGTTTTGGTTTTTTGTTTCATTTCGAACGTACGCTTTGTGATGTAGGTTATTTTCATACTTTTTAACACTTTTCTTGGCTGTTTTTTTTTATTTCTTGTTTATGTTTTGCCGCACTGATTTTGTTTTTGTACTTTTCGGCAGCAATGCCCAGCGCTTTAGTTTTATTTTCGCATTATCGGTTGATACGTGTTGTTGTTTTTGTCTTTTTAACAATGTCAACATGATCGCAGGCGCTGCTAGCATTGCATGTTGTTGTTTGTATGTCCTTTTGTTGTTAGTAAATTCAACATATGCGATGCGCAATATATGAAATCGTGCGCTATTTCGACTTTGTCTCAATGCGTGTTGTTGTTTAGATTCGTTTTGTTGTTGGTAATTTTTTTGTGGGCATCGCTAATTTTCGACGCTTTTTCTTCTTCAGATGCTTACTTCATTCTTGTATCATTTCTTGCTATGTGTGTGAGTTGCACGTTTTCAATTTCCTTTGAATGCATGTTTTGTTGTTATGATCTTATGTTATTGATCTTTATTTTGTGCGTAAAATATAGACAAAATATTTTATTTGTTGCTTTGTGGAGGATAGGTTTCCAACTTTTTCTGCACTTGTTGCATTTGAGCTTCGCCGTTATCTTCGTTGTTCTTTATCTATTCTTTGAATATTTTTGCGATGAACTTCAAAATATGCATTAACTTTCCAAATTACAAGTAATAATTAAAACAAAACATAAGCCAAGCGCATGCAAAAAGCGCGCACTATGAACAGCAACAGCAAGAAAAAGTATCTAAAAGCGCGAAAAAAAGCTCGCACTATGAACAGCAACAGCAAGAAAAAGTATCTAAAAGCGCGAAAAAAGCGCGCATTATGAACAGAAACAGCAAGAAAAAGCGTCATGATATCGCTCGAAAAAGCTTAGCCAGCTTCAGCTTCCACTATAAACGCGGCCTTAGGCTGATCGCATAGTGAGCGCCGAATCAGGCAGACAGGCAGGCAGGCCAACCCGCTCTACAAATAAACACCGCGTAGTGAAAGCAGATCATATCATATCAGATCAGATCAGATTGAGAAATAACTTTTTTTTTATTTTCTTTAACTGACTTCATGCCAATCAGTTTCGTTTTGCTTATTGAAAAAACAAAAAAAAAGCAAAATTGCACGTATTTGTCAACAAAAAAAAAACAACCCTCGCTCTATCATGTGCGCCGACTCAGCCGCTACTGTTGTTTGTATGGGTGTTCTTTTCGTATCTATTCTGTTGTTTGTGTTGTCTATTTTCTGTTGTTTTGATTATTTTTCCACTTAAAAGATGACGATCACCAACAACATCAACATAGGTGCACAAGAAGAAATACAAACTTCACACTCGTTGCTATGTTGTATTTGCATGGTGTGGTTTTTGTAGTTTTATCATAAAATATCCACGTGCGCTGATGCTTATTAAGTTTGTGTGTGTGTTTCGTTCAACGAAAAAATAATAAATAGAAAATGCATAAAATATTGTTCAAATCAGATCAGATTGAAAAATAACTTTTTTTATTTTGGTCAATATAAATAACTGGTCAATCAGTTTCGTTTTGTTTCAGTGCGACATATGTAGTTTGTTTTTTTCGCATTTCTTTTGTTATTAATGCTTCTCCACGAAAAATTTACCAACAACAGCAGCGACGCAAAACATTCTCTGAAAAGATGACGATCGCCAACAACAACAACATATATGCACAAAAACAATCACTGCTGTCGATTTCACGCATTTGTCGCCAAAAAAAAAACAACCCTCACTCTATCATGTGCGCCGACTCAGTGGCTGCTGTTGTTTGTGTGTGTGCTCAAGAACAAAAACAAAATTCACACTCGTTGCTATGTTGTGTTTGCATGGTGTTGTTTTTGTGTTTTTTTTTTTTTTTTATAATATATGCACGTATTTATTAAAAATATACAAAAAACAAAAATAAATATCAAATTCATAAAATATATATTTTTCCTTGCGTTAAAAAAATTGTTTTCTTCAAACATTAGCAAAAATTAGACAAACATGTCAAACCAGCAGCAGGAAACCAGGACTGACCTGTTTGCCTACTGTACCTGTTATGGTCTGCCTACCGGCACTATGCGGACTTCGAGCAGATTTCTATGAAAATGTATGAAGCCACTTTTCTCGCTGTAGTGCCTGCCTGCCTGCCTGACTGTCTGTCTGCGTGATTCGGCCGTCACTATGCGTTCAGCCTTACACACTCAACGGGGGGAGACTGTTTATACATATAAATATATATACATTTATACACACAATAAATTATAAAATTTTATATGCACATATAAACAAACAAAAAAAAATATTAAATACACAAAACAACTTTTGTTTATTAAATTAACTGCACATAAGAACGAAGTTTGTTGACACCAGCATAAATTCTAAAGCAACGACAACTACGTTCTTATAGTGCAATGTAGCAATTTTATGTACCAATTTTATACATATATATTTTGTTATTGTAAATTTTTCTCTTTAAGCAAACGTTCTTATAAGCAAATATTGCCTGCATTAGTTTTAAGGTTCAGTCTATTTGTGTGTTGTTTAAACTTTCTATACTTAAAATACAATAATAAAGGTTTATTATAATTTCGTACATCAGCTGAATATTGGTTCAAGTACCTGTATTCAGCCAATTTCAGATTAGGTTTTGTACCTCATCAGATAAGCAGTCAATCATTAAATCAACAGCTGGGTATTGGTTCAAGTACCTGTACTCAACCAATATCGGATTAGGTTTTGTACCTAGATGATTTGGAGATGATTTGAAATTTAAATAAAACACATGCCAAATTATGAAATGGCAAAAAAATAATTTTTTATTTGGTAGATAATTTCTTGGCATTTAACATTTAAATATAATTTCGGGCATATGGCCACCACGACTATTTTGCACAAACGTCATTCTGGAGGTCCAATTTTCGACCACCTTTTCAAGCATTTGAGGGCGTATTTCAGCAATAACACGTTGAATATTGGTTTCCAATATTCAATCGTTGCTGGTTTATCCACATAAACCAATGACTTCACGTATCCCCACAAAAAATAATCAAGTGGCGTCAAATCACACGAACGCGGAGGCCAATTCATCGGTCCATTTCTCGAAATAATGTTGTCGTTGAAATTTTCTTTCAATAAGACGATTGTTTCGCCCGCAGTTTTACAAGTGGCAGCATCCTGTTGAAACCACATTTCGTTCACATCCATATCTTGAAGATTTGGCAACAAAAATTCATTGATCATGGTTTTGTATCGATTTCCGTTCACGGCAACGCGTCGTCCTTCCTCATTTTTAAAGAAATAAGGACCGATGATTCCACCAGCCCATAGACCGCACCAAACTGTACATTTATCGGGATGCATTGGTAATTCTTGAATGGCGTGTGGATTATCTTTGCTCCAAATACGACAATTTAGTTTGTTGACATATCCATTCAACCAAAAATACGGACGATTATGTACACCATAAAATTCACGAAGTGCTCTATAAACATTTATAATTGAACATTGTTTGTGAAAATAAATTTCCACGATTTGGAAGCGTTGTTGTGGAGTTTACCTATTCATGATGATTTGCCAAACAATACTGAGTACAGTCGTCACTTTAAACTGTCAAAACAACTGTCAGACAATAGAGTAATCCATATTGCAAAAAAAACCTCATAAAAAAACACCCTTTACTTATATTGCAAACCTTTAAAATGTTACCAGATTTCATATTAATATTTCATGTTGAAATTTTTTGAATAAAAACCATTTATATTTAGTGTTCCAACTATGTTTTTTACTCGTTACGAAAAATGTACTCGAAATCTAAAAGGTATTCGAATTATCGCTTTCTGATTTATATGTTTATGAGCTTACTACAGATACTGCTTAGCCAGAAAAGTCTGTTGATTTACTACTGCTTACCCAGAACATTGTGGTGACCGTGGCAGGCAGGTTAAGTGTGTGGCTTAGCATACTCGGAGCCCGGGTTCGATCCCCAGCCGCGGCGAAAAGTTTTTTTCAATAAAAACATTTTCTGATCGGTCACCACCTCTCTGCAGACAATGGCAAACCTCAGAGAGTAAATAATGCCATGTAAAGCTTCTTGAGAACATAAACTTTAGCCGTTCGGAGTCGGTATAAAACATGTAGGTCCAGTTCTCGGTTAATTGTGTGCAAACATTTAAATAACACACACAACACAATTGATCATAAGAAGCTCAGTCAAAGTCCTTTCAAGGGCTGAAATGGCCAATTTGTTTTTTTTTTTTTTTTTTTTTACCCAGAACATAAAATATTACTGGAGTTTATTAGATTACATTAAAATTTTGTTATTTTGTAAAAATTAGCATGTAAAACCGACTACCAAAATGTCTCAAAGAACACATCACTATAAATAAATATTGACAACCGGATATTAAAACATTTGTCAAATGTGGTATAAAAATTGGTATACGGCCAATCAGAGTATAAGCGCTTCATACTCAGTTTGTAAACTAAACCGCGGATCAAGAATGTAAAGGACTACGGATTAGCTTAAGTTAGTACTCGGTAAAGAAATTGGCCATTAGTGTTATGGGACGGTACTATGGGAAATTTTACCCTATTTTGTGGCCAAAATTTGATAAGTTTAAGTATCAATTTATAGCTTGGTCCAGCACTTAAGTTAGAAGAATCAAGCTTGCCAAACCAAAATAGAGTTATCACGCCCACTTTTCTGTAGGCGGATGTTATAGAGTTGAATTATCAACTTGAATCTTGATCCAGCACTTGAATCAAACTAAACTAAAGTTGCTGTTAGATTTTGAGGCACATGCATTTGAACATGATATACAAAACTAAAGAAAAACTAGTAAGGTATTCTCATTTTCCAATGTTTTATAAAGTCATATGCTATTGGTGATGATGGTATTTCGCTAAGATTTATCAAACTTATCTTACCGTACATTATAAGGCCCCTTACACACATATTAAATCACTGTTTTACTACGTCATGCTTTCCTAATTCGTGGAAAATAGCTACTGTGATCCCTATTGCCAAAAATTCAAATGCATCTAACATGAAAGATTATAGACCCATTAGTATTCTGTCCTCGTTCTCTAAAATTTGTGAATCACTTATTGCTAAAGAAATTCACGAACATTTAGTTAGATTCAAGCTTCTTTCACCTTACCAATCTGGTTTTCGTTCTGGTCATAGTTGTTCCACTGCCATGCTTAAAGTTCTTGATGATATTCGAGCTCCTTATGATGCTGGAGATGTGACTATTCTTTGTCTTTTAGACTTCCCAAAAGCCTTTGATTGCGTTAACCATTCAATATTAGTTCGTAAGCTTGAGGTCCTTTTTGGTTTTGAAAATAGTGCTCTAAGGTTAATTACCAACTATCTCGTAGGTAGAATGCAAAGAGTCAAGGTCAGCAATTCGTTCTCCGACTATAAGTATATAAAGTCAGGTGTTCCTCAGGGATCAATTCTTGGGCCACTTCTCTTTAGTATATTTATCAACGACATTTTTAGTGTATGTAAGAATGTGAGGATGCATGCCTATGCTGATGATATTCAGCTATATTTTTCTAACCGTATTGGACTAGTTGAGGATTTATGTTGCAGGATTAATGAGGATTTAGAAGCTATTTCTAAATGGTCATATAACAATCACCTCTATCTTAATGCCAACAAATCGTATATTGTACCAATTTTTAAGAATAAACTTGATCTTCTTGGAATTCCACTAATATTTTTAAATGAAAAGCTGTCTTGTTCTGATCATGTTAATAATATAATTAAAAGGATTTACTATACGTTACGTTGTTTACGACTATCAGCCAGGGGCGGATCTGGAAAAAATCTTGGGGGGGGAGGGGGGTAAATTATCAAAGACACACATTTTCGATTTGAGAAAATTTTGTCTTTTTACATATAGACAAATTGTACTTTTTTGAATTGAAATTATTGAATTGTTTAAAAGGCATTTTTTCCAGACACATACACACACATTTCCGTATTTATTTATTTCACCCTTTTTCTGGAATAATATCTTAGCGAAAAGTAAATAAAAACTCTAACTTTAACTTATTTTAGATTTAAGGTTGATTTATTCCAATTTTTCACATTCATTCCATTATAAAAAAATTGCACAATTATATTTTCAAGTATATGCAATGAAAAAACATAGTTCTTTTCAATTAAAAAAAAAATTAAAGGAATTTGAAACTCATTGTTTCAATGTACAAAAATTTCCAATGTACAAATGAATGTACAAAAATTTTTGTTTTTTCAATTTGTTTGAAAATATGCAAGATAATAAAAAAAAAATAAAATGTTTATTAAAATTCAGAGATTTTCTACAAATTAAAAAAAGTTTTTGTAAATTCGTTGAAAAATATCAAAGATGAAGGGTTTCAAAAGAGCAGCCTACGTAAAATTGTGAAAGTTTTTCGACTTTGAACGTTTTTCGTCGATATCTTCGAAACTGTCGAATATATTGTTATTGAATTTGTAAAAATTAAAGTCTAGTATGTCTTCATTGAAATCAGTCATAGTTATACACATCGGTAGATCAATATAATAGATATAAGAAAATTATCAGAAAAAGAACTGATTTTCATGTTTTTGCCTATAACTCAAAAACTCAAGCTGATGGAGAAAAACGAAGTCCATATTTGACTTCATTCGGCAGCCAAAATTTATTCGGAATTGTTTATCGAGATCTCTACACTTTTTATAAAGCTTAATTTTGTTACTCTGTGTTATTAGATAGTCATTAGATAGAGACAAATTATATGACAAAATTATCGCAAAATTATCAATAACTTCGTTAATATTTATGTTAATGTCTCTAAGTATATGCAATAATGCGAGTCCATTCAATCGTTCTTCTTGCATAGTTGAACGTAACCATGTTTTTAATCGTCGCAGTGTAGAAAAACTTCGCTAAGCTGTTGCCTCACTGATAGGAAGCGTGACAAAGATAGCAAACGTTTTAGAAATTAGTGGAAAAATGTCATTATTACAAAGAGTAAAACGGCGTTCATATCAATAACCTTAGTTTCGCTCACCTTTTTACACTGCCAAATTTAAAGTTCATGAAATAATTGAATAATTGAATTAGTTCCTTACTAAAAGTGGACTAAACGTGGCAGTTCCATTTCATTAAAGTCGGTTGTGGTAATTGGGTTGGTTTGTTGCAATTATAATTACTAGTACCGCCTGGGGTCGAAAATCGACCAATTTTTGTTTGCTTATTTATAGTTGTATAAAATAGTCGGTGCAGTCCTTCTCCGCACTCTAATTCATTTAAAAAAAGAATTATCAAAATCGGTTGAAAAACACGGGAGAAAATGAAAACAAAAATAAATGTATGCAACAAATTTTTTGCGCAGTTGATACAATTTCAGCAACTATAACCTAACATTAATTCACTTCAAAAAAACACTGTTATATAAATATCAAATATGATAAAAAGTATTACAGATGTTTATAATATTTTCATAAAGAAATATTTCTGAAAAATATTTTAACTGTTGATGAAATAATTGAAGTAAAAACAGACTATTGGATTTTACATTGTTTGAACTTTTTTTTTTTGAAAATTTATAAAGTGAAATCTGAAAATAACAATGCACGTATTGTTTTTTTATGATAAAATTTGTTGTCCCACAGGTTGCAAAAAAGTTTGGCAGGTTTTCACTAAAAATTTAGAAGAATAAAATATTTTAAGTGGCAACTATGGTCTTCATTGCCAAAATCTTAATTGCGCTCATTACAAATCAAAATCAATGTTACTTGCTCAATGATTTCATATAAAGGGCATTTTTAAACTAATCGTTAATGTTTTGTAAAAATATAATTATTATAAAGCAAACACTTACGCTGAGGTAGTGACTTCAGGTTTTTTGTTTTATTTTTATTTGTAAGAAAACAACGCGTCTTAAAAGTTGATTGTTTAAAACATGGCTGTAAATTTTAGTACTTAAGGAAATGTAACTTTATTTTCAGGATCATTTTTAAAAAACACAAAGTTACTACCTCGACTTAAGTGTTTGCTTTACATATAATTATATTTTGTTTTTTGAAGATGACTACAGATCGTGTTAATCTACAAGCAAAATGGTTCTACTCGTCTCGCATCGCTTCATAAAAACGTCACCTACACGCAAATGACGTCACAAAACAAAAAAAACAAAATTTTTTTTTTAATACTTTAATAATCGTTGAAATCAATAAAAAAACTAAAGTTTAACAATGTCGCTGACCATTTTTTCGTAGTATTCTTTCAAAAAACGTCTTCAGAATCGCTTATGTATGCATAAAAGTACCCTTAAGCTGTGAGCACAATTATTTTCTCCAAATAAAGTATTAAAAAGTAAAGTATTTAAAAGTTCTTGGGGGGGTAATTACCCCCTTTATCCCCCTTGTATCCGCGCCTGCTATCAGCGCATTTCATCCCTATTGAGATTAAAAAAGGTTAGTGATTCAATTAATACTTCCACTGCTAACTTATTCTGAATTAGTTTATAGTTCTCTTGACTCTCATTCTGCTCACAAAATTCAGGTTGCGTTTAATGACGCCTCGAGATATGTATATTAGAGCGTATCACCAAAACTAACCTATTTTTGACCCCGCCTCAATCGTTAGATATTTGAAAGACATTTTCGAAAAAATTATTTTATTTTTTTTTTAAAGTGGTCCCTGTGGTGCTATTTTGGTTTTTTCGTTATATCTTCGGTGTTTCTTGTTCCATCCAGAAGATTTTATATCTGTGTGTTTGTTGGTGTTATCCAAATATTTTCTGATGTTATTTTTACCTGAAATGTTTTTTTTTCGAGTGATTACACAATCGATCTTCGTTCCTACCATATTATCCTGCTCCAAAAAGTCCAACAAATTAAAGCTTTGAAAAAATCATTATAACCATGGGAAGAAGTGAAATCGAAAAAATGGATTTAAGAAGCACTTCTGACCTATTTTGCAAAGAATAACACTTTGGATTATAATAAAATTTTTTTTGAATTTTCGAAATCTTTTCGGATTCAAGGTGGCTGTAACGCTCTAAACTGTCAAGTTTCGCGAAAATGTGCACCAATCGATTTTCGACTCTTCTATTAGAACCTGTAATCTAATTATACCGAATTACACGTGTTTACAAACCAAAAGACTTTTCTTCGTCAACGCCATCAAACTTTGGAATTCTTTACCCCATAATATAAAATCCATTGTCAGTATGAATAAATTCAAAATATCTGTTCTTTCATTCTTTTCAAACCTCTAATTACAAATCTATGTTTTCTAAACTATGTTCTTTCTTTTCTATTTGCCATTCTGTTCGGCTCTTTAATCTCTATTTATTAAATAGTTAATTTTAAGTCACCATATATTAAGTTATTTTAAGTGTTATTTTGTTTATATGTTGACGATACTGTGTTAATTGGACCAAATTTCTTTTTGTAATAATCTGTATTTTTGTAAGTCTAAAATTGTATGATGGTTTCTTTATATCCTGTTGTGCGAAAAAAGATCTAAAAGATCTTAAAGCACTAATTTAATCTTAAATAAATAAAATAAATAAAAAGTATATCTTCGACTTGGCCGAAGTTAAAATACCCCCACGGCTGATTCGTAAGTGTAAAACAATCTTAAAGATGTGCCTTTTTATAAAGTTTTCAATCTGGAGTTGTATGGGAGGTGGGCGTGTTCGTGAATGGATGACACCCATTTTTCTAACACGTCTTATTTTTGATATAAAATGAATTAATAGCTAATTTTATTTTTGTAGCTTCGACAGCAGCCTCTTTATATATATTTAAATTTTAGGTTTGTATGGGAGGAGGGCGTGTTAGTGGGTGGATGACGCCCATTTTTCTAAGACACTTTAGTTTTGACATAAAATGAATAAATATCAAATTTTACTTTTGTAGCTTTGATAAAACCCTATATATATAGTTTTCAATTTTGGGGTTATATGGGAGGTGGGCGTGTTAGTGGGTGGATAACGCCCATTTTTCTTACACACCTCAGTTTTGACAAAGAATACACAAATACCGAATTTCAGTATTGTAGCTTAAATATTAGCCTCTTTATAGAGTTTTCATTATTGAGGTAGTATGGGAGGTGGGCTTGGTTTTCATCCGATCTAGCCCATTCTCGAACTTGATCTTCGCTTTTTAAAAAAAAACTTAAATAAGAAGTTTCATTACGATAGCTTGAAAATTACGGCTGTAATCGTGTCGACAGACGGACAGACAGACGGACATGGCTAAGTCAACTCGGGTGGTGATGCTGATCAAGAATATATATACTTTTCTATACCTACCACGCCTCCTTCTGGGCGTTACACACTTCGTGACAAAATTAATATACCCCTTACGCAGTACGCGTGGGGGTATAAAAATGGTTCTTTAAGGTCATTTCGAAACAACATGTTTGGGAGGTGCCATAGCACCGGTAAAACACTTTATCTAAAAACAGAATTCACACTTGATAAGTTAAAAAAATATGAAATTTCAAACAAGTTGAAAAATTTACTTTTGACCCCAAAATAGGCCCGAATTTCTCATAGTGCACTGGCTAGTTTTCAGGTCTTAAAACAAACGTTGGATAAAATAGATAGCAATGGCTTGATTGAAAGGGATATGGGCAAATCCAGCGTGTCAGACGTTTCATTCGGACGTTTCTTTTAAGCATTTTCCATATGATCTAGAGATATATTTGGGAAAGATGTATATTATCGAAAGGCTATTCATTGGTATGACAAATAGAAAATAAAACTATTTTTAATCAACTTAAATTTTGATAAAAATTTTTAATTTAAATATGCGTTTGGACGTTTCACGAAACGAAAGTAACTTTAGGCTTAAGTTCACACTATGCCTAGACCTGCGAATTTATCAGACATACAAAAAAAGTCAGAAGACAATACTTTTTATAAATTTAACAAGCTTTCAAATAAGTCATACCGCGTCTTTATTAAGCGAATAGTGAGGTCACAGTAAATTAACCTATTTGTTCGGACGTTCGTGTCGGACGTTTCAGGTTTTTCCTCCAAATAAAAACGAGTATTTTTAGGCTTCATTTTTGAAATTTTATTGTTAATAAATGAAATGATTAATTTAACTGAATATATATTATAAAAATACTTCTTTGTTCTTTGAAGTCGCAGTTTAAGATGCTTTTATAAAGTTTTTTTTAAATATTTAAAGTGGTGATAACATTTATGTGGTGATAACCATTCTAGATTTCTAATGGATACAACTTTATCATAAATTTCTATTGTTGAAATATAAATTATTCGTATACGGGAAGTATGTTTTTTAGCATAGGTATAAAATTCGTGTGCATTATTTAAAACTATGCTTTGAGTTCTTATCAGTTCCAAAAACTTCCGTTTTACCACTGCGCCAATGCCATCAACTGCAATTCTACCATGCGAGGTGGCAAAAAATTCCATTCAAAAATGGTTTAATTAAATATTTTACAAAATGTGGAATAGTTCTCAAAATAAACTTATTTTTAAATTGTATTTGTATTTGAAAATTCCTGTTCGGACGTTTCAACAAAAAATTAGCTTTAAAAACTTAATACCGTTCATTTTTTCAATAATTTTTTTTATTATTTAAAGAACTAGTTCAGTTTGTTTAGATAATATACCTTCTTCGCGATTACTTCACTTTTTGCAGTTTTGTAGCAAACTAAATGGATATTTCCGTGTCGGATATGCAGTGATTCAGAACGCTAAAGCAGCAATTTTATTATTTTTACAATAATAAAATTGTCGTAGTTAAAAAGACATAATTGTCATAGTTTAATTACAAATATGTCGATGGTATTACAGCCCTGTGTTTTGAGCAAAATTTTATTTGAATCGACTTATTTGCATTGTTTCTTCTTGTTGGCTGCTCTAAGCCCATATATTAAGTAATATGTTTTCCGCGGTATCTTTTCCAACGCGGAATTTTTCTTTAAATTGAAAATCGTATAAGGAATTGAAATCCTTATTTATGCGTTCCTTACGGGCCCATTAAAGTTTTTTCAACGAACAAAAATCCTTCATTAAAAGTTTTATTGTAAGGCGGCTGTTTATTTTAGGTAATTTTTGTTTTTGTATTATATTAATACAATAATTATAAATATGTTATTATAATTATAATAAATACGGAATTTAGTAAAGCACCTTAAATATGCGGTGGACACGATTTTTCGTAGGTTGTTCATCCAAAAAACAAAACAAATAATAATTTTTGTTCCCCTGAAACTTTTTGTTCTTTTAATCGAAGATTGTAGAAAACTACTGATTTTTACGAAAATGGTAGTTAAAAAACCGATTTTTGACCAAAATATTAATTTATTTTAGGTTATAGAAAAAGAAACAAAAAAAGAAAAACAAATTGGCTATTTCAGCCCTTGAAAGGACTTTGACCGAGCTTCTTATGATCAATTGTGTTGTGTATGTTATTAAATGTTTGCACACAATTGACCGAGAACTGGACCTACATGTTTTATGCCGACTCCGAACGGCTAAAGTTCATGTTCTCAAGAAGCTTTACATGGCATTATATACTCTCTGAGGTTTGCCATTGTCTGCAGAGAGGTGGTGACCGATCAAAAAAATTTTTTATTGAAAAAAACTTTTCGCCACGGCTGGGGAAAAGTTTCAGAAAAAGAAACATTCCTCTAAAATAAAAATCGAACGATTAAAAGTAGGAATGGTATTCGCTTTACAATTGAAAAAAAATTGGTAGCGATCTTAAAATAATTTTCGAGTAATGCTGTGTCCACCGGTTTCAGACAGCACTCTTTGAAAACGCGTTTAAAGTTTAAGAAGTAGTACATTTATTGACTTTTCTTCGGACGTTTGTGCTTATAACTACTTACAACAATTGTTATTCAATTGACTCAAGACTTTCTGAGAATATTGTTACAATGTTATGCATTAGAAAAATGTAAAAAAATAAAATTTAATTTTGGTCGTCAAAAAACTTTAATAGGCCTTTAAGCATCCTATGACGTCGCAAATTAATAGTTAAATTTATGCCGAAATCACTCTCACTTTCAATTGAGCTTCCCATTGCTTATCTTTATTGTTTTATCTGACACATTCCTCTTTTCCTGACAGCATTTACAATGAATTCTTGCCAAAATTGTACATGTTACATATTTTTTTTGTTTCATATATGTATATATATATATTGTCGTGACATTTTTGTCAAAAAACTCTGACAATTGTAGGGGAAATCGTTGATAATGACATATTTTTTATGAAACCAAATGCTGACAATTTGTCATGTTTTTGCAACAATTTTATAAACTTGTCAACTGTTTTATGAAACAGAAAATTGATAATTTACAAATTTTGACGACTGGTAACAGTCGGTGACAATTGTCAACTTGTCAATTTTATGAAATGGGCCCCAGGGACCTATTCACAATGATGTTTTCGTGATTTTAAGCTGCTAGACGCTGAAAAAGTGGAAAAATTTCGTATTTTTCAGCGCTTGATTCGCTTGGTCGTGCATATAGCGTATGCATTAGACTGGTCCTAATTTTTATATTTGAGACTATTTAGCATGCCGCCCCCTTAAATTGTTCCTTTTGACAAAAAAGAAAGGTTTGCAAAATTTCAGGGAGATCGAATAAGTGGAAGGCGAGGCGCATGCAGGACAAAATTCGAATAGCTAGCTTATTTCTCGAAAAAAATTGAAAATCTAGTTAAAAAAAAAAAAACAAAATAAAAAATCTATGACTTAAAACAGTAAACATAATAAAAACAACTTTTTATTCTTTTTCCAACTTGATTGAGCATTTGAGAATTTGCAATGCAAGCCTTGGCTAATTGATATCTCGATATCCGACATAAATTGTAAAACAAGTTCGTTCTCTAGTGATTGTGAGCAGTACCGGATTAACACATAGCGGGGCCTGGGGCTAAAATCGACACGGGGCCTACTAAAGGACAGAGCATTTTGCTCGGATCTTTTAGTAATAAAAACATTAAGGGTGCTCACAGTTCTGTATTATCTGCTCTGTTAACTTTGCCGTCTATTAATTTTAGAACATTTTAGCACGTGTTAACTTTGATTGTTTTTGTTTAACGTACAAACTTGAGATACCACTCGTTGCTAAAGTTATCTCACTTCTACTCATGTCTTTCTTTTGTGTTAATGTGGTATCACTAATCAGCTGATTTAATTTTGTTGCAAAAAATGGAAGAAGAATGGATCGTCGAAGAAGTAAGTACATTTTTCCATAATTCTTCGTTTCCGTTCATTCGAGGCATGTTTTTGAACAAATTTCAAATTTTTTAAAACTATTTTTGCAATTTAGCTCCAAAACACAAGAGGTGCTCACAGTTCGATTGAAATATCTTTCTAAAGTTGCCAGGCGTTAACTTTAGAAGCAAACTGTGAATTCCCATATTAATTTTTACATATGTCTTAAAGTAAAAAAAAATTACTCTTGAATTTTTATTTAAGGCCCTTATTATGAGCTTCTTTCGATCTTCGATTGTAGTCGAATGGCCTGATCGATCGAATTTGCGTTTTTAATTATGAAATGCTTTCGACAAAGAATAGCGCTATTGTGAATTTAGCTCATTAGGTTTGTTTACGATAATTTATTTCTAACCGCTAAATGTCACTTGGATAACTTAACAAGGATTGCTTGAAAATTAATTGTGGAAAAAATAAAAAAGTTAACAAAATACTCATGACTTCGATGGAATTATGGTTCAACGATTCATCAGAAAAGGATTCTTCAGAAGAGAATGAAAGTTTTACGGAATTAAAAAGAAGTAGAAAACGATTGAGGGATGCTTCCAGCCCCTTGGAAATGAACTCCATCACGTAAGTGCAGCCTTTCAAAGAACTTTTGAGGTCTAAATCATTTAGAAAATTTTGAAAGAAATACCTTTTGCAACTAGAGGATTTGTCTCCATTAATGACACCAGTTTTTCTAACTGTGATTTGTTGCTCACCACCTTAGACCTCCATAAGATTAGCAAAAACAGTTGAAAATTAGTTTAAAGTCGTCAGAAAACTAAAAAAAAAATCACAAAATACTTACATTTTTGATAATTATTTTGCAGCATGAAGCGCATCGAAAGCAAAATTCTGTTCAACTAAAAATTCGTTCAACAACGAATATTTCCACAGGGTTGCAGTGCTCATAATAAGAAGTTGACATTCGATATTCGCTGTTCGTTAACCAGCGAAGATGAATGGGAATTGCTAAATCGATTCCGATCAAAACTGGTGCCGCCCATTCCGATCGATTTAAGCGCCTTTCGAGCATAAATAAAACTGATTGTAGAATCAGCTGTACAAAAATAAACAAAAGTTCTGAAAACAATTTTTGAGTAAAATTAACACAAATTTTAATAAAAGTTTTAAAAAATTGTTCAAAAAAATTAAGCCATTTTGGCTTTTTTCTTGCTGCAAGAAGAACTTCCTGAAAGAGTGAAACGTCGAATTCAAAGAGATCACAGCAATCCCTTGGAGTTACCGGATGCGAAGTAAGGACAAACTATCTAACAGATATAAGAACATTTTTAAAACTCCTGAAAATAAATTTTTCAGTTTGTTTCCGAAAAACAACTCGATAAACCAGTTTATGCGACATTTAAAACCGACACAATCCAAAACGAATAAATCCAATTCGAACATAAAACCATGAGAAAGGTGAAAATGATTATATGATCTAGTGCTCATCTTGTGATAAAATAAACAGAGGTGTTTTGCGAGGAAGCACGCATTTCCGTACGCCAATTTTCGATTGAAGAGCTATATTTGGATTGAAAAGCTTGGAAAGGTAAGTCAGTTTCAGATCCAGGGGGAAGAACATTTTCTTAATTTATCATAATGATGCACTTCGATATTGCTCATGGTGATGCACTAGATTTGATAAAGATTGATGAATATGAAAATGTTCTTGAAAATCAAAGGAAGCACTGGTAGACCTGGCTGTATGATGGGTGGAAGTCCTTACACCAAAAAGAAACTAGGAAAAATATCCGTGAAAAAAAGGGACAGATCCGACAAGAAAAACTCAAAAACTGCTCAATACGTATACATTTTTATATCCTAGTCGATTGGGTCAAATTATCAACAGGTATGTTTACTTATAGAAAGTTTGGTGACCAAAGACTCCGGACAGTAAAGAAGTACAAGACAATGTACAGAATTTTTCAGTTGAGGCTAGAGATTCAGAAAATAAGGCCGGTTCAAGCAAAGTCTTAAGATACCAAGCTAAAAAACATTTCATTACGCCTTAATTAGTTGCAACGCTGGATAAATGCACAATAAGCGATAGAGATGCAGAAGCTCTTGATCATGATTTAAGCAATTTGGTGGTCAACAGATCAAGTCTTCGACGTTGTACACAATAACGAAAAAAATGGGCCAAAATTATCAAAATTTATTCCAAGAAAAGGAGATACAGTTCCTCTGCATTGGGATGGAAAATTGTTGCCATCATTAAGTGATAATAAATTGGTTGATTGGTTACCAACATTGATAAGTTTAACCGATGGTGAGAAATTGCTAGGACTTGCACATATTTCTGCTGGCACAGGAAAAGAACAATGTGACGCAATATTTGACTTATCTAATAAATGGGATTTGGCTAACAAAGTTTTGGCAGTATGCTGTGATATTACTTCGTGGAATATGGGCTGCTTAAATGCAGTATGTGCTCTATTAGAGCAAAAAATGAGAAGGACCTTCTTTATCTTCCATTTCGCCATTACGTTTTTGAGATCGTACAAATTTCAAATTCATAATTTTTTTTCAAAAAATTTTTTAAAAAGTTGCCAAAAAACCGGGCCGGTCTTGAGCAGAACCGGGCCGGTTTCGACAATTCTTGAACTATTTCATACGCAACCATAGTTTACAATTCCGGGAGACAAGGTAAATCCCAAATATTTTAGCTTATGACGCAGCCTAGTGATCAGTCAATTAGTAAGGACAAGATAGATAGGGTATGCGCCGCGCCTACCCCTTATTCGATCAGCCTTAAACTTTGCAAACAGTATCTTATTATTAAAAGGAACAATTTTGGCAAGCAGCGTGAAAAGTGCAACACCAAAAAAATTTTTCCATACAACCTAGGACCACCCTAGTATGCATGCTCATAAACGGAAAATTATAGTGCGGATTTTTCGCACTGCTCTAAAAATACAATTTAAGCGCTCAAAAATACTTAAACTAGCATAAAGACTTTATGGAATGTTGTAAATAAATATGATACATAGGTTATTAGTTTTATGTGCGAATTAAAAATTATATTTACTTTGTGGTGTTTCTGTTGTCTGAAATGAATTGGTGCCCTTTTTTGCAGAAATAAAATCTACACCTTGTAGGCATTTTCTGCATTCTTCATCAGTTGATTCTACTTTGTTTTCATGACCATCAAAGAAACGTTTACCATCTCCAAGGAATATGACAGATTTAAAGTTATTTTCCGATAGCATTTCTGCAATGTATGCTCCTCCACGAATGTTATTGTTCGAATGTACTTCGCGATATGTTGATACATTAAGGTTTTGTGGCTGTGGAAGTTCGTAGTCATAATTATTCATCTTGACTAAATATATCCTATAGCAGCATATTGCACCATTTCTTTCGCTTATTTTGGGCATGAATACTTTAAAAACACACTTATTATCAGATGTCTTGATTTTAGTCCACATAATACGATTTATTGATTCTGGAACAGAAATTGGCATCATGCAATTACCAACAATTGGTTCACCAGTTTTTCTATGACGAGTGATTGCAGATACCGAAACGGAATAGTTAGTATTGAAATGAACTCCATCATAGACTGTTTTATGATGTGGTTCGTCTACTCTTCGAATTTTTGGTCCCCAAGTCTCCTCCTGTAATTTTCCATCTACTTTATAAGAAGACTTTCCGTCTAATTGAATCATATATGACACAACTTTACCATTTGGAATTTTTGGTGAATTCCAAGATATAATAACTGAGTTTAATCGGGTCGCATTATGAGTTTCACATTTAACTTGCAAATCTGTAGGCCTACTTGCAACTCCGTCCATTGTTGTACCGTTAACAATTTCTGACCAGGGACCACAAAGTTTTGTGAGTTCACTACAAGACCTAACTTTAAATTCGTAAGCAGTAGCAGTTTTAAGATTATCAAACATGTATGGTAGATTACGGGAATTTTGTTGATAAATTGCCTCTTCAATCACTTTTGGTGCGTCTCCAGTCTCAGATACTACAAGTTCATAGTATTGTATATATTCTAAGAGTTCTGGATTTGGTGGACTCCAACCAATTGTGATAGTTGATGACGTACTCCCAGTGGTTTCAACTTTCGGTATAAAAACTGGATCTGTACTTAAAGTGCGTACTGGTTGGTGATATTGATGATGTGCTCCGCCACCAACACTATTTTTTGCAGACATTCTTAAAAGATAACTTGTGTTAGGCAAAAAATGTTCCAAGACATAAGATGTATTTTGTCCTTCTATCACATGATTATAATAGGTAAATGTAGGCGCACCTTCCTGCATATATTGAACAAAATATTTTTGAACTGGATCGTTTCCATCACTAACAGTCCAGTTCAAAAATATTTTGCTAGCTCCAACAGCTTTAACGAAATCGATGCTTACTTGTGGAACATCCAATACTAGAAGAATGAAATCTCTTTTTTTATAATTTATTTCATAAGCAGAGGGCAGTTGGCATGAGTATGTCCCATTTTCTTTTTTGTACACTTCTGTTAGTTCTAAAGTAACATTTACATAAGTTTCATTAAGTTGCACTGTGCTTGTATAATCAGCGAGGAATGGAGCCAATAAACCATCTTTCATCCACTTTATACCACTTTTGTAAGTATCATTCAATGGATATACCTCAATCAAGCAAAAAAGTTCAACTCCTTGGCCAATTTTTTTTTTAATTTTTTGTCCACTACTTAATACTATTGATGGTTTGATGAATGGTAGTATATGATAATTATCTCCCAAATTATTTATTTTTTGTTCTGGGTAGCATGAATATTCGCCTTCATCAGATAATTGTACATTTGCTATCTTTAATGTATGATTATATACAGTGTTTTTATCAACAGTTACTCCTATTGTGAACCTAAAAATAAAAACAATATTACAATATTATAACAAATTATAATATGAAAAATATTTCAAAATATGACTAAACTAACAAGGAAATGTCCCCAGATGTCACTCTCCGATTTGAATGAGCTTTGAATTTGTTATAGAGGACAAAATTCTTAAGTTGAAGTATTTTTTTGTGTCTGCTGAGTTCTAGGTTAAGGCTTTCAAAACGGCGGTAAAAAACCCGTTTTTTTCGCAATAACTTTAATATTACGATTTGAAACTTACCATTCAAATGAATGGTATAAGTTTTACGTCTTTGGTATACATTTTGAAACATTTGTTATTTATGTTTTTTTGTTGTTGTTAATTTTAACAAATGATTGCTCATATTTTATTGATTATTTAACTTCTTTACCAAACTTGTGTATGTGAATTCTCATATAATTTATGTAGTAAGTTACTTTTTTTGTCCAGACAGAATTGAACATACGACACTTTTCCATACATTTTCAGTTCTATTTTAACTCATTAAACATTGGTCGTATGTATCTTGAAAATTTATACAACAAGCACAAAATGTATGGCAAGTGAAGGGTCTTTATTAACCCCCTGGGCAGCTATGGGTTAATTTGTAGGTTATAGGAGGTTGTTTCACTAAAAATGCTCTAGCAACGAAAGTTTTTGATGCAAAACATTTTTCAAAGAAATTTTAGAAAGATATTTTCATGGTCTCTCCCACGATATAAAGTATTGGCCATAAGTTAAGCATCCCATTGGCACATTTGCTTTATATAAGAATATTTATATATTAATTGAATAAAACAAGAAAGTTTTTTGTTTTATAGTATCTATTTTAAGTTTATTAAAGAAAATTAAAACTATTATTTCATTATTAAAAAAACATAATAAGTTATACATGTTTTTCTTAAAACGGATAATTTTTTCGCTGGCCATAAATTAAGCACCCCCTAATTTACAATAATTATTTTTTACTATTTTGTGCAAAGTCCCTTATTTTTTTACAACAGATTGACATCGCTTTGGCATGGATTCAATTAATTTCATAATTGTTGTTTGTGGAATATTTTCCCAAGCTTCATTTATCGCAGGAAACAGATCATCGATGCTACGACAGTTCGTCCTTTTAATTTTCATGTTAACAATCTCCCACAAGTTTTCTATCGGGTTGACATCGGGAGATTGAGCAGGCCAACGATGAACTTCGATTTTCTGGAACTCTAACCAACTTTTGCACACCTGAGAGGTGTGTTTGGGATCATTGTCATGCTGAAATACCCATCTCAGAACCATTTCCTCCTCAGCGTATGGCAGCATTACATCCTTTAAAATGTCACAGTACATAAATCGATCCATAATACCTGTAATTTCATGCACTTGCCCCATTCCGTTCCCAGAAAAGCAGCCCCACACCATTACGGACCCACCGCCATGTTTTACTGTTGGTATGCAGTACTTTGGATTGAAGCGTTGTCCTTGAGGCCTGCGTATGCGCCGTATTGCGTCCGAATATTTTAAATTAAACTTGAATTCATATCAAAATAGGACTGTCTTCCATTTTTGAATGCTCCAGTCGATGTGGGCTTTTGCAAATTGCAATCTATCTTTTCTATTCTTCTCAGAAATTTCTTCGCTGGTCGTCTAGAAAATAAGCCGGCATCAACAGGTAGTCTCCTAATTGTTCTGTCACTTATTTCCAGGTTTAAAATTGATTTAATTTCATTGGAAGAAATAATGGGATCCCTCTTAATCATTCTTGTTATTGCGGATCTGTCTCGTTCCGAAGTTTTTTGTGGTCTTCTCAAAAAAAAAAAAAACAAATTGGCCAGTTCAGCCCTTGAAAGGACTTTGACCGAGCTTCTTATGATCAATTATGTTGTGTGTGTTATTAAATGTTTGCACACAACTGACCGAGAACTGCACCTACATGTTTAATGCCGACTCCGAACGGCAAAAGTTCATGTTCTCAAGAAGCTTTACATGGCATTATTTACTCTCTGAGGTTTGCCATTGTCTGCAGAGAAGTGGTGACCGATCAGAAAATGTTTTTATTGAAAAAAAACTTTTCGCCGCGACTGGGGATCGAACCCGGGCTCCGAGCATGCTAAGCCACACACTTAACCTGCATGCCACCGTCACCACTGCGATTATCAGTGGTGATAAAATTCTTTGCGATTATCAAATAAAAGAATTTGCAGCTTTGTAAGTCCTTTGTTAAATCAAAATGAACTCTTGTGTATGAAAAGAACTGATAAATGATTTTGTCGCAAATTCGACATTGTTGTCGTATATTTGTTTTCAATATACGACATCCTAGAGAAAGAGCGCTCAGCTTCACATCTTGTGATTGGCAATGTTTAAAAAATCTTAATGATGGTGTAGCAATTTAGGAAAAACATCAACAAGTTTATTTTCGTAAATAAGCAAACATAAAAATGTTTTGAATCGCACAATGAAGTATTTTCATAAGAGTTTAGAGCATTTTGGTTTGTGGCTCTTTGTATCAACAGGGCCCTGGGCTGAATCCCAAAAAGCCTTAAGATAGATCCGCCCCTGAGCAGAATTGTCAAATAACGAGACAAGTGCCATTTATTGTTAAGCAATTGTTATGCTCACCGTGATGTAAGTATAGACAATTTCCTTGCAGTTGAAAAAATTTGACAACTAATATGAATTGAAATAATTGTTATAACAATTGTTTCGCGTAGACCCAGCGTTAGTGTGAAATTAACCTTGAATTGTCCACGTGTTTGGCCAATTTGTGCTTAATTTCCTTAAACAATTTCCGGTTGATGTTGAAAACAGTGTTGTGAGATTTCACAAAGTTTAGTTTCACAATTCACTAAGTTGAGGTTTTTAAGTTAGAAGAAGATTTTTATGAATTTTCGTTTGGATGATTAAAACTACTGTTAACTGGTGCGATGAGACTTACAAGAAAAAAGCACACATTTTGTATGGAAGCCCTATGAAATGTAAACTTTCCGATGAAAATATTTAAACATGAGAATAGCCTATAAAAAAATTAAATTCTTGATACCCATATTGGGTACTTTTAATGTAATACAATTTTTTCTTTAAGGAAAATAAATGCATTTAAATAAAACAAAAATTTTATTATTAACAGTACCTAACAAATTTAAAAAAACAAAAAAAAAAGGTAAGTTTACAAATTGACTTTAATCCAACATAAATTAATATGAAATAATTGTGTCAGCATCCTTCTTTGATATCGCCTAAACATTACTAAAAATTACAAAAACAAAATTACAACAAAATGTTCATATGAAAAATAGATGCCATCATGTGTGGTTTTGTAAGAGCTTTCGTTTGGTACCAAATTTGTAAATGTTTCCATGGAAAATAGCGAAATTTTAGAAAAAAAACGAAATTTTCGCTGATTTTTATCGCGAGTTTGAAACCCTAAACCATCGATTGAGCAAGTATAAAAAAATTCGTCGACCTTAGATTTTTGTCTTCTATCACATATCTGAAAATCATTTAAATCGGAGACTGTCACCTGGGGACGTTTCCTTGTAAGAAAAAATTTTCATTAAATTTTGGAAATAATTTTTCGTATTTCGCATAAAATTTTACTTTGTTTAAGTAAAGCACTGAAAAGTACTGAAGTTACTTGGTTTTGTTGTAACCCATTTTAATCTTATCAAGGAATTTCAAGTTACTTGTTTTATTTTTTTTAAATATTAGTGTTTAGAAAAGAGATAGGAAAAAATGGAGTAAAGTTTCTCGTAGTCTTCTTGCTCTAGATTTTAAAACATGATAGAACAAGAAAACCAAGTAACTAGCAGTAACTTGGTTTTTTATACCACGGGAGATATGTCATATAAATTAATTTTAGTTTTTTAATTAAAAAAAATGTTAAACAAAAATAATTTTAGCAAAATAATTTGGGACATCCTGCTGTCTAAAAAAATATTGTAATAAATGCGGTCTATCAGCGGTAGCAATCCCCACAACCGTATACTTTTAATGAGGTTCCCATTAAATTATTTCAAGCAGGTCTTAAAAGTTTCTTTCTAACAGGGAGTACACTGTAAAAAATATTTTCTTTTTCGACTTTGACTCTTATTTTGGACACCGGTATGTGAACTTTTTCGACCCGATCTGTTATAATTTATCTCTTTAAGAAGACATGGTGTTTCAGATATCAGTTAATTGTATGTAGATTTCGAAATATTTAAAATTCGTAACTTCCTTATTAAAGAACATATTGCAATGATTGAGAGGTCATGTTTTTCAGATATTCTTAATAAATTTTATTGTATTTTATTACAGAATGTATTTTATTAATATGTAAACAAAGATAATTTAGGACAAATTAATTTTTTTTTCATTTCAAATGAATTGGTTTTTTATTTTCTCGGCCTACTCTTATTTCAGACACCGGCACGCCAACTGTTTTTTCGATCCGGTCTAGTATACACCGGGACTCCAGGGCAATAAGCCTGAAACAAAATCATGTCCAGATTTTCCGGGACATATGGCAGCAATAATTAAGGAATATGTAATGCTGGTGCTGATGGGCACATCATGGTCTCGCATGTTTGTTGTTTTAATGTAAGAGCTGGAGCGAGAGAGTACATTTTCCCTCTGCGGTAGAGGAAGGAAATGACTAGACACGTTTATTTATAACACAGTGCAACACACACTTTCGGGGGTGAACCAAACCAACCGCAAACGATTCCATTTGACACCGGTAGCAAATGTTCATAACTTTTCTGCTCCACTACGTTACAATTTTTTTTACAGGGTTTTTGATTTTGAAAATTAAGCTCAAAAAACAAATTAAAAATATGAAAAATCATGGGCAAATCTCAATTCAAGATGATTCTTGCCTTCGGGAATCTATTATAAAATTTTTCGAGGAATATTTTCTCGGAACATATTAAACCTCTAGCTCTTACCGATATGGGTCATTTTGGGCTATTTTTTCTTTTAAATCCCTTCAACCTTGAAGAAGTTCAAAGTTAAAGTTTAAGGTAAAAGTTTTCCACAAAAATGTTCTCCGGAAAGTTTTATGAAGGGTCACCTAAGACAAGTTACCTCACGAGTAAAAGGTTACACGTAAAAAACGAGAAGAAATTAGAAGAAATGTGTTATGGCAACCTTTATCTCGTAGAGGTCATTGGGTAATCCTTCATGAAATTCTCTAGATAAAATTTTGTGGAAGACTTTAACCCTTGACCTTTCTTCAAGGTTGAATTTTAGAGAATTTTTAAAAAAAGGCCCTAAATGATCCATGTGGGTGAGAGCTTCCGAGATAATACTCCTCCGGAAATGTTATTTCAAAGACAAGAAGCACCTTGAATTTAGTTTAACCTATCATTTCCCATATTTTATAATTTGATTATTGAGCATAAACCACTGAAATTTAAACCACTGTAAAAAAATTGTGACGTAGTGGAGCAAAAAATTATATGGGCTTTTGTTGCTGGTGTCAAATAGAATATATTGAGATTGGTTTGGTTTACCCCCGAGACAACGAACCTCAATTCGTGTCACAGTGTAACGATTCACGGAATCAAGAAAGTGCTGCGTTATTATAATATTAACAACATTTATATTTTGGCATGGAAATAGTAGCTTTAAGCACGAAATGTAGGATATCAGTAATGAAACATGGTTAATAGCAACACTAAAAGTATTGAAAGTCGCAAAAAGTGTACTCATGAACTCGTACAGGCCTGCTATTATTATGTCGCCTGGCAGACACTTGCAACCGTCAGAATAGTCTGGCTGTTCAGATATATTTTAAAACTATTGAAAAAATATACCCACTACCATCCTGATGACAACTTTGCTTTCTTCTGGCAGATACTTGCAACCATTCAAATAGGTTGTCATTTTTTTTTAAAACCTAAACATATGTAAATTACGTACATATTAATTTGATATCCTTGTGAGAGCACGCTCAAAAAATGTTTTTTTTTTACATTTTCAAAAATGGACAATGACGCAACAGCGAGATCCCTTCTAGAAAGGTATTTTCTTAATAGATTGTTAATAAACCATCACTTGAAAATTTTCTAGCATTGTGGGAAACGGGTTAGTCAGATGGTTTTCTAGCTCTCAGACTAATATATATTGAGCGCAGTTAACGCCTGCTAATGCATTATTTCTACATTTTTGCAATTGTTTGCTTAGCAATGCATAATGCCTAAAACTTAACTCCAAGCGTTAATATAACTTTCTAGTCATTGAATTCTTCTTTATCGAATCGTGAGTAACATTGATTCGGTTTTTGTTTGGTCTTGTTTTGCTCAAGCGTTGAGTGCTCTCTGTGGTGTTACGCCCAGTTCTGTCACTTGAAAATTTTTAAAAGTGGTAGATTTTGTCTTAAAAATGTGGTATATTAAGAAAATAAGTGGTCGATTTTTTCCTCTCTATGGTATAACTATATTTTGACATTCATTAAATTTTTGAATGAAGAAGCTTTACATGGCATTATTTACTCTTTGAGGTTTGCCATTGTCAGCAGAGGTGGTGACCGATCAGAAAAATTTTTTATTGAAAAAAACGTTTGCCGCGACTGGGGATCGAACTAGGGCTCCGAGCATGCTAAGCCACACACTTAACCTGCATGCCACGGTCACCACATGTGTCTATAAGATGGCTGCCAAATATCAGCGTCTCACGTAGACATTTGGTAAATTGACAGTGTTTTGTTTACAACAACTTTTTTCATGTCTTCGATTTTTACGATGGAAGAAAAAATTGAGCAACGAGTTTGTATCAAATTTAGTGTGAAAAATGGTTTCAACGCTGCGCTACACATGTGGCAACCTACAAAAAAAAACTTTTCGAATCGGACAGTTTAGTCCGGTTCACAGTGTGAATGAACCTTTCTTTTTGAACTTTTTGAACTTATTCGAATTTGAATAAATTCGAAATAAACCCTGAAACAGATTGTAAGTTTTTACTGATTTCTGGCGTTCAAGTTGAATTTTGAGCTTTGGTGTATTCAAAGACGCATAGTAAAATGCCCTGCTCGATGGCCCTGCTTTATGGGCCTTTTTAAACCTTTTTTTACAACGGGACAAAAAAGAAGCATACAATGAGGATCAAGAGGGTTAAAATGTTTTAAAAAAATATTACTCGTAGTTTTTTACATAAATCTCTTGAACACATTTTATAGCTAAAATGTAAAGGTGACATGGTTTTTTATTACGATTCACGATAAGAACTTGAAAATGGGGGGAAAATTGAAACCCCTAAAAAAAACTCAGGAAAACTATTTTTTTTGTCCTCTCTACCAGAATCCGTTGTCAGAACCTTGTTATTTTTTTTTTGTGTTGAACAGTGTTATTTTCCAAGAATAGCAAAACATGTATGTATTTTTAACAGTGAATGCTCGATCATAAAGACAATTTAAATGTGAAAATTCAAGGGAAATCGAATGCTTGCTCGCTTGGCTCACGAGCTCCAGCTTATTTGTATGAATTTTTAGATACTCGTGACCAAAGTTTTTAAATTTTCATAATTCCCGCTGCCAATCATGCTAAGAGTAGACTTAGGAGCCCTTCGCGAGCAAGCAGAAAATTAAGCAATTTCAAGCAAAGTTTTCATGCTCGCCAAGAAATAGTTAGTTAGGTCTTATATTAAATTCAAACACATTTTATTTTTATAAATATTTCAACAAATAGTCTTGCATTCCTTTGGGAACAGGAGATGTGTGACTATGTTAGCGTTTTCGTGCTGCTAAATTAAATAAAAAATTTCGAAAAAAATTTAAAAAGGGCTGAAAATGAATTTTTTTTATTTGTTTTTTTTTGGATTTTCATTTCCTACCTCGCTAAAATGTTCCCAACAAATTTCAATTATTGAATTAAATTACAGCAATTATAATCTAAAAAAAAGTAAAGAAACTCTAAACTTTGGAATACCCTAAACCTTCTTAAATATTCATTAAAATAATACAACAAAAAGAAATAACTTCTTATTTTTGTTCAAAATCCATGCATTTCTTTAAAGTTTTATTCAGGTTTAACTACTGTGTCTAGCTCAAATATCAACCTCTTTATAGATTTTCACTATAGTGGGTTGTATGGTGGGCGTGTTAGTGGGCGGTTGACATCCATTTTCTGTTGACATCTTTGTTTTTATATAATATACTCACATGCTGAGTTTATATCTTTAGTTTGAATATAAAACTCTATAGTTTTTACTGCAGTGGGTGGTATGGGAATAGGACGTGTTCGTGGCTTGATGACGTCTATTTTTCGTATTCATATTAGTTATGATATAACATATGCCCATACCATATAATATACTCACATGCTAAGTTTATATCTTTAGTTTGAATATAAAACTCTATAGTTTTTACTGCAGCGGGTGATATGGGAGGAGGACGTGTTCGTGGGTTGATGACGTCTTTTTTTCGTATTCATCTTAGTTATGATATAACATATTCCCATACCAAGTTTTATCAGTGTACGGTATATATAAACCATTTTATAGTGTTTTCAACATTATGGGTTGTATGAGAGGTGGGCGTAAACATCTTAGATTTAGTAGTACAAAATATTTAGTACAAAATATATACATAACACTAATGCTGTTTATGTATTATATGCTCCCACTCTAATTTTTATGACTGTAGGTCAAATAAAAACCCTTTAGAGTTTTCACTATTGTGGGTTGTATGGGAGGTGGGCAAGTTTTTGGGGTGGATGACCCCTATTTTTGCCCACGTCTCAGTTCGATATAAAATACGTAAAGGACAAATTTTATTCATGTAGATTAAATATAATCTTTTTTATAAAGTTTTCAATTTTTGGGATGAATGGTAGGTGTTGGTGGGCAGACCAAGCCCAGTTTTCATGTAATTTTTAGTTCTAATATAAAAGGCTTACATTTAAAAGTTAATTACTGTAGCTCAAACAGAACCCTCTTTGTTGGTTTTAATTTTGTGGTTGTATGGGATGCAGGCGTGTCAGTGCGTTCGAAATATATTCAAATTTTTTTGGAATCATTCAAGTTTCATTCAATTATCTCAACTCATTCTTCTTATCCTGTGTTTACGGATAACACACAGACGGCAGACGAACAGACGGACAGGGCTAAATCAACTCACGAGATGACGGTGATTTTATTTATTTATTTATTCCAAGCTAAGCCTTTGAGGCTTTATAGCTTTTAAAAATTAGCAATATACAAGCAATTAATTCTAATAATATGTAAAAATTTAAAATATAATACAGTAACAGAAATAATAATATTTTAAAATTGACAATGATTTAACCAAGACAAACATGATTGTGTATGTAAAGCATCATAGTGTCGGCCTAGAACGGTGGGTGGTATCAAGACAAACAAGGTCTGTACGCCACACTGATAAGTATAACCATATACATAATACATATCGTTCACAGCAAGGTAGTATTTCGACAAACAAGGTCATATTTACCACACCAATTTCCTTAGAAACAAAGAAATGGTTGCGAACGCTGGCACTGAGACAACGAGGTCTCTTTGGCCTGTCGTATATTTATATGTCATACAAATCGTTCTCACTGATTGTTGGACAAAGTCCAAAAGATACAACCAGCACAGCACAACCGAAAAAATGCGTTTACATTCACCAAGCATGATCGATTATATTAATTTAGGAGGTCCAAAACAGGTTCAGGTCAGGTCCATTCAGATGTATGTGTTTGGAAGATCATGATCAGAATCACTGTCGGTACTGCAGATAATCTATAATTTTAAGTTTAATTGAGTACATGGATTCATTTAAAGATATAACATCTGAAACAGAATTAAAGTCTCCGCATGCGCTTCTTAATGGTTCATTTTGCAAGTAATTTGTTCTACAAAAGTTCATAAAAAGTAGCTCAAAAGATCTTCTAGGACGAAGTGGAATATTAAAGTATATTTTACTCAATAAATATGGGCTGTCTACATCCATGTATAAGTTTAACAATCCAACTAACATTAAGCATAACTCTCTTATTTTTTAATGTAGGAGGATTTAGTAGTTGTAACCGATATTCATAAGATGGTAGATTAAAGTTAGTATTACAATAAAGATTATTTAGGCAGTACAAAAGAAATTTTTTCTGAACGGATGCAATGTCATCGATGTAACAACCGTAACGTGGGCACCATACAATTGAAGCATATTCTAAGATAGGCCGAACTAGAGAAGTGAATAAAGTTTTCGTAATAAAAGGATCATTAAACTCTTTTGCCCAACGTTTAATAAATCCTAGGGTATTAATTGCTCTATTTATTATTTTATTTGTATGAATATGAAATCGTAGTTTAGGATCCATGGTAACTCCAAGATCAAGGAAACTATCTAAGGATTCTAATGTGTAGTCACAAATTTTGAAATTACACTTTAAGAATGGTTTTCGCGAGAAGGTCATGTGCTTACATTTTTTCATATTAAGATTCATTAGATTTATTCTGCACCAGCTATGAAGATTGTTGATGTCAATTTGCAAGAATAAAGCATCATATTCATTCTTAAAAGAAAGGAATAGTTTAACATCGTCAGCATACATCAAGATGTTAGAATGCTTTATGACCGATGGCAAATCATTTATATAAAGTAGAAACAAAAGTGGCCCAAGATGGCTTCCTTGGGGTACTCCAGAGATAACAGGAAACTCATATGAATTCACGAGTTTAAATAGCACAGATTTAGAATTAAGCACTTCATTTCGCAATTCCACGATAGTTATCAATTAATGATCTATTACCAGATTTATGCAATGGGATAATGAATGAGGACTTCCAGATAGTTGGAAAATAGCAAGCCTTTAGAGAATAGGTAAAAAGCAAAGTGATTGGAGTTACTAATTCTTCACAGCAATATTTCAGAATGCAAGATGGAATGTTGTCGGGACCACTTTTATACGAAGTTTTAAGATCTTTTAGATAAGATAAAACTGTATTGTTGTAAACTATTGGGAGGCAAATATCCCCAGAATGAACATTAAAAGGATAGCTCCCATCATCAAAAGATGACGATGAGTAAGTTGACTTGAAGAAGTCAGCAAAAAGGTTACAAATGCTATAATCATTATCAGATTCCACATTTTTATATTTCATAAAAGAAGGATAAGAATCAATCTTACGTTTTGTGTTAACAAAACTCCAGAATGATTTAGCATCTGACTTAATGTTTAATTTTACTTTTGTTAGGTATATGTTATAGGATTGCTTGCACAATAGCTGGTAACTATATTTATTATTATTATTATTATTAAGGATTGTGGTGTACCATAAGACTTAGTCTTTTTTAGTACTACATGATAACTTATCACTATTACAAAATTGATTTGATTTAGAACTAAAATTAAATTTAAATCAGCAATTAAGAGAAATATCATCTAAATTAATATAAATAATATTATGACTTAATTATTAACATACAATTCATTGTTATATTAAAAATAAAGAAACAGAGCAAGTTGAGTGCCAGATAGAGATAAGATTAAGTGTTAAGATTCAGATTCAAAGATATATTAAAAAGTAAAAAGTTAGGTTAGAGAGGAGCAAAAGATTAATTAAAAGATTAATTTAATCTGCTAAAATATTCAAATATGGCATGTTTAAAGGTGGCTCGTGCAGTTATCCTTTTTAAGGAGTTCGGTAATGCATTCCACATTCTAATGGCGCTGATGAAAAAGAACCTACTGCTGTTCAGATAGTTAAACCTAGGAACAATAAAGCTAGTTGATCGCTGGGACTGAAAAAACTGAAGATGTACAAAAAGGTATTCAGGCTTTTTAGTATGCAAAATTGAGTGCAGAAATATAATGTTGCGAATTTTTAAATATTCAGATATTCCACACCCAAGAATTTCTTTACTTCTATGTGAAATATGGTCAAAACGACTGATGCCATATACGTATCTAGCCGCACTATTGAATGCTACCAAGAGTTTATGGTGTGATTGCGAGTCAAGCTGACTATATACAATTGCAGAATAAGTTATTTGTGGCACAATTAATTGCACAACTAATCTGCGTCGAGTTTCAATAGGCGTAAAGTTTTGTGAAGTTCGTAAGTAGCGTAAAGTGCCATATATTTTACCAATTGTGGCGTTAATGTGATCAGTACAAGTTAATTTTGAGTTAATTATAAAACCTAGGTTCTTAGCTTTATGGACAACATCAAGCTGCTTATCACCAATAAAAAGCGGAGGTATATCAATGAAGCAGGAATCACTCCTTGCAATTGGCAAAACTTTAGTTTTAAGGGGGTTTATGGTAAGCAAGTTCGCTGTAGCCCAGTTATTCACTAAGGTCAAATCAGAGTTCATCCTATAGGCTAAATCTTCTAAAAGTCCAGTAGGCCTTGAGATATAGAGTTGGATGTCATCAGCGTAGGCATGTACATTTGCATATTTGCAAACAGAAAAGACATCATTAATAAATACAGAGAACAGCAGTGGACCCAGAATTGATCCTTGAGGAACTCCACTTTTAACTGCTCTAAGAGATGAATAGACATTACCAATTTTTACCTGTTGCATTCTTCCTTCAAGGTAACTTGAAACCAAGTTTACTGCATGAGAACTAAATTTGAAAAGATTTTTTAGCTTATAACATAGAAGCATATGGTTAACAGAATCAAACGCTTTAGAGAAGTCAACAAGACATAGTAACGTCGAAAAGTTTAAGTCATAAGGGATTCTAACATCTTCTAGAATTTTTACAATGGCCGTAGTACAACTATGACCAGCCCTAAAACAAGACTGTTAAGGAGATAAAAGCTTATTCCTATTGAGATATTCAGTGATTTGATTAGCCATGATACGTTCAAGGACCTTGCCCATTGCAGGTAAAATACTTATAGGTCTGTAGTCTTTAAGTTCACAAGCAGAAGCTGATTTTGCTACAGGCAAAACAATGGCAGTCTTCCATATTTTAGGAAACTGGGAACTTGAGAGGCAATGGTTTATAACATGGGTTAACGAAGGCAGAATAGAAGGTAACACTAATTTAATAAATCTGATGGGCAAACCATCAACTCCAACAGCATTTGAACTTGTCATCATTAAACATTTGGCCACATAATCTTCACTAACAGAAGTAAACTCAAACGTGGCAAACGGAAAGTTTCTATTCAGCACAGGTAACTCAGGACTGATTATATCACTAGAACTACTAGGGGTTCCACTTGCCAAGAAAAAAGTTATTTAGAGCATCTGGTTTTAAGCCGCATTCCGTTGAATTTTTGCTAAAAACTCTGTATCGCTTTATGTTTTGCCACAACTGCTTTGAACTTTGGTTTGGGTTGAGTTTAGAGAAAAATTCCTTTTGGACTGTTTAATGAGAGCATTAGCATCATTACGAGCTCTTCTAAATTTATACCAGTTGTCATTAGAGGGACACACTTTCCATTTCGAGTGGAGTTTATTTCTAATCCTAATTGCTACTTGAACACGATTTGTAAACCAAGGACAACAATTATTCGAGACTAGCACAGAACGTAGAGGAACATGGCGAGCAAACAACAAACATAATTTATCCAAGATTATCTTCAGTTTATCATCAACTGAGCTATAAAACCAACAGTCATTCCATCTCACATCAGATAAGTCTTCAAATAAAGCAAAAAGGTTAATAGACTTAAAATCATAATACGAAAAACTTACAGGAACATTTCTACCAAAACTAATATTTAGGGAACAGAAAAGCAAGTCATGATCTGATAGAAAAGTTATTTGGTCAAATTTAAGGACCAGAGAAATATCTGAAACTAAGAAAGCATCGAGTAAACTAGGTTGACAGTTATGCATATATCGAGTGGGTATACAATTATTAACAATATCTAGTCCACACAAAGATGACTGGTAATAAAAACTGTCAGTAGCAGAGTCATTACATAACAGATTTACATTAAAATCACCACAAACAAACAAGAAATCATAATCAATTATTTTATTAGATAAATCATTGAAATATGATTCAAGACTAAGACAACGGTGAGGACTATATACACACACGATACTAGGATTTTAACATTATTGTCAAAAATTTCAACATTCAGAAATTCACAGACATCATTACTCTTGTTGACAAAGTTCACATTAAGGTTTGATTTACAATATACAGCTACACCACCACCTCTTCTACCATACCTATCATTACGTAAAAGTTTAAAACCATTAATTTCATAGTAAGAGTCAGGTATTTCACTCTTAAACCATGTTTCGGAAACACAAATAACATACACAGACGAATTTTCAAAAATATATTTGGCATAGTCTAGCTTAAAAACATTTAAACTTCTAGCATTAAAGTATGTTACATTAAAACCAGTACGCTGCTTACATAATACATTGATAAGGGCTTTATAATTATCAACAGCACCATTAGATACACCATCAACATTCATAACACTGCTTTACAAATAATAATTTTAGATAAATACCACGAACGGCACACATATAAGCAAGTAAGTCTGCATTTCCAAAACACAAAAATCATAAAATTTTTTTTTCATTTGTAGGGTTTTTAAGATAACGGTACTTTTGTATTTCTCGAGAGATGATTTCATTCAAATTTACTTACAGCTGAAACTACTTATCTGATAAAAATACGTTGCAAGCGGAGTGACACTATTAATATGCCCCGTTTACGTTTTTTAAACGTAGGGGTATAAATATAGTGCAAGCACTGAAATTGAAATTAAACTTTTTCTACAAAATTATTTTTAAAAAATGTATTTTTCATCCGGTTTTGGCCAAATTAGTCTTAAAATGTTTGTAAAGAAATACACTTTACTTCAAAAATATAAAATGTTCCTGATTTTAACTTTTTCTAAAAAAAAAAGTTACTTAAAAATGGAATTTTTAAAAAAAAACATGAAAATTGCAAGAAATTTTAACTTTGACGAGCTATCACTTGAACATATTTTATCCGATCGATACGATCAGTATATCAATAGAAAGGCAATTTAATTGCCTTTTCAGCTATATACTACGTATTTCTATCAGATAAGTTTCAGCTGTAAGTAAATTTGAATGAAATCATCTCTCGAGAAATACAAAAGTACCGTTATCTTAAAAACCCTACAAATGAAAAAAAAAAATTTTATGCTTTCTGTGTTTTGGAGATCCAGACTAACTCATCCGTACATGTGGCGTTCTTGGTATTTCCCAGCTGTAAAGCAGTGTAATAGACATCTGCATGAATGTAAAAAAAGCTACCCATGAGACACTCACCAATACTGACAACATAAGCTCATTCAATTCTGTCGCAGTGAGAAGCAGAGAACAAATGAAAAAGAGGCATGAATTCTGCGGAACATGAGAGAAGCATGTTCGTTATTCTCGCACGATTTGGACAATTCACGAACAACATTAGGCACAGTTCGGTATACGTTGGTCATTGGTGTGTGGGATGAATCAATGTTGTACTGAAAAACGATGGTATGAAAGAGACATGTTCGTGTTGAAGCTTCAGCGAAGTTAGGTTTCGTTGATTAATACATGAATTGTAATGGCACATTCGAATAACTCGAGTTATTTTATGGAAATTTGTAAAGGAAAGACCGTAGAGTTTATGAGAACTTATTTAATGTATTTCTATGCATTTTTTGGTCACACAAATGATAGATATAATAAGTTATAATCACTTTTTAGAATTCAATTGAATTTAATAATTATAATAATTATTTATATATTTTGTAGTTTCAGTATTTATAAAATAAAATTAATATTAGTTAATAACTCACTATTAATAACTTAATACTAGTTAATAACATAACTAAAAAAAGAAATAAGTTATTTATTTATAAGTTTTTTATCGCCATATAAGTTGTATGGAAAGTTTTTAGCTTTTTTGTCATATCTTTGGCTAGAAAAAGATAAGAAACTCCAGATTTTGTGTGTTTGACGCGTGGAACACATGAAAGAAATAACTAAATTCTATGTTACGTAAACTTAGATCTGTTAAGGGTACTTGTTCACAATTTAAGTTCACTGTAAGGTCTTTAAGGTTAAACGATCGTTATTAAGGGCCTATTAAATTTTTTAAAAGTTTTATTCTAAAGCGACAGTTTATAGAGTATCAGAGACAGTTTCTGATTTTGTAGGAATTTGTAGGTTTAATTGAAGTTCGGCATTAATATATAGCGCACATATTTTGAACATATCTTTAGAAAACCTTGCACCTCTTACGTTTTTTTTTTATTTTAAAACCGCACTTTTAAAAATGAGCTTCTAAAACGTTCGTTGGATTTTCTTTAATAAAATTTTTTAAATGAACTTTTAAAATGTTTGTTCGATATTTTTAAATTAAATTTTAGAAGAATTCTCAAATGAACGTTTGAGAAGATCATTTTAAAATGTTTTTTATAGAAAATCAAACGAGCGCTTAAGAAGCTCATATTAAAAAATGTTTTCAAAATGAAAACAAGTAAAGAAAGTCTAAAGTCGGTCTAGCCCGACTATGAAATACCCTAAACTTGCTTTTCAAAGTACAATAATAATATTGAAAGGGCTTTTCCCAAGGTTGATTGAGATAAGGTTGCGTACATTTTTTGACGCATCCTTATTTTATGTAAACAAAAATATTTTGACGTTTGCAGAGTAGGGTTTTGTGCTGCTCGAGAAAAAAAAAGTATTTTTCAGGGTTTTGTGCAGTTTTCTGTTTTATTGTGTACACACTAAGTCAAGATGTGTTAAAATTTTGATTTTTGTCAAAATTGGAAGTAAAAGTGGTTTTTACGATCACCGTTGTCCAATGCAATGAAAGTTTCGAATATGAAAATATTTATTTGGTCTGTCTTTCTTGATTTTCTTAATATATATTTATTTCATTAAACCTTTTTTAGGGCATAGTACTGAAATCCTTCAATCAAAACTAAAATTATGGGGGTAGATCAAACTCAATGACTTAATTTTATCAGGACATCCGAATAAAAAAAGGACCAATAAAAGTACTAAACAAAAATTTTAGTATTCTATTTACCAAATAGTACTACAAAAAACTACCAATAGTATTATATTCAGGCAACCGTGTCAGTTCTTTACTCAAATGACTACGCTCTTTTGCTCTCATTTCAAAATAAGGGTGCCGAAATGAGAAAACGTCAAAAATGTATGCAACCTTATATAAATAAGCCTTGGGCTTTTCCGAGGGTGAATGAAGCCCATTTTTTATATGCATTTCAATTTTGATGAAAAATTTACACATACCAGTAGCCATCCTGTAGATCATATGTTAACGCCTTTATAGTGTGCGCGAATTTTTGAACACATATTAGTTTCGGTATAATACATATCATATTTTATCTCGGCACGTTAAACATAAGCTTATTTATGGAGTTTTTAATTTTTTCGGCTATATCGCTAGGCGTGTCCGTGGTCGGATGACGTCAATTTTTCAAAAACATCTTTGTTTTGACTAAAAATACATATGTACCAAATTTAATTGTTGTAGGTTAATTATGAGCTTATTTATTGCGTTTTCAATTTTTGAACTGTGTGGGAAGTGGGCGTGTCCGTAAGCAAATGATCCAAAATCATCTTCGGTTTGGGAGGTGAGCGTTTCCGTAGGCGGGTGACACCTATTTTTCGAAAACATCTTTGTTTTGATATAAATTACAAGCGTACAAAATTTTATTATTGAACGTTAATTATGAGCTTATTTATGCAGTTTTCAATTTTTGAGTTGTATGGGAGGTAGGCGTGTCCGTTTGGGAATTCAAAAAATATTTAAGAGAGCAGATCCTTGGGTTCATGTTACCATGTGTACCGAGTTTCATTCAATTATCTCAACTCCTTCTTCTTATCCTATGTTTACGAAGAACACACAGACGGACGGACACATATACATAGCTCGCCTCACGAGGTGATGCTGATCAAGAATTTATATATTTTTCTATACCGGACTCACTTATTTCTAGGTATTACAAATTATGGTTCGATGTTCAGGTTAAGGGTAAAATAAAATTCAGAAAAATCTATTTTTGAATTCTGTAATATCTTATATTTTTAAAAAGCAATCAAATTGGCCATTCTAGTCCTTGGAAGGATTTTGACTGAGCTTCTTATGATCAATTATGTTGTTAAATGTTTGCACACAATTGACCCAAAGTTGAACCGACATGTTTTATGCCTACTCCGAATGGCTAAAGTTCATGTTCTTAGAAGCTTCACATAGCATTATATATTGTCTGAGGTTTCCTAAGAGGTGACGACCAAACAGAAATTTTTTTTATTGAAAAAACTTTTGCCCGCGTTGAGGTTTGAATTCGTTTGCTTCGTTGGCTCCGTTGGTTCGCACGCAATACAATAGCACGAACGATACCGGCCGCCACTTAATTAATATTAAATAAATCATTAAATAATAACAGTGAAATATATTGTGTATCACACTTAAGGGAGGACATGACATTGCCGTTTTTTGAAATTTACTTTTTTTATAATTTTGTGTTTTAGTAAATATTCTAAAAAAAAAAATTTTATGGAAAAATTCTTACGGGTTCAAAAGTTACAGCCGGATGAGTGAGAGCGCATTTTTAATTTTCACCTTTTTTTTCTTTGTTCACAAACTTTGAACGTGTTTATCTCGAAACCATGTTTTTCGTACTGGTTGCGGCCCTAGCTAGTTCATTTTTTGACGATATTTTTTTTTTTGTATTTTTTTAAACTTGATTCGCTATCGTATGACACGAGCTTTTTTCAAATTTTTTTTCGTTTTTTTATGAATTTTTAAAGTCTATATTTTTTTTTTGAAAATTGAAAAAAAAAAAACTTAAAAACAAAGCTCCTGTCACACGATAACCAATTTTGTTAAGATTTAAAAAAGTAATTTTTTTTCCAGATCGGTCAATTTTTGCGACTCCCAGCGCTGCAACCACGAGGCCCCGTTTTTTTCTCTGCCGCCAGCTTGAAGCTCTATAAAACCATGTTGGAGTGAGAAATATATTTTTTGTTCAATTCTCTACAACAATAAAAAAAAAATTTTGGGAAAATGTTTGTTTTTGACTGAGTTATAAATTCTTAAAAAAATGTCTGTTTTATCTACCGCGAATGTTATGTCCCACCTTAATTCATCAATTTTACCACATTTTCAAACATATATAACATAACATAACATATATAACATACGACATAAGCTGAACAAAAAAAAAAGTAAAACATAATTCTTAACTATTCAGAAACCTACACAAACACTTAAAAAATTTCAATATAAGCCGTTTAAAAATAATTTCCTAAAACTCGATTAAAGCGCCACCTACCGGGTCCAATTGCAAATAGAAACCATTTAGGAACCATGGTTGAATAACAAGGTTGCTGCAAAACTGACTGTGCTCTCTTTCGCATATCCGAAAGTGTCAAAATCAAATGGCTGCTGAAAAATAACAGCAACAACAACAACAGCTCAAGCAGTTCGCTTTGACATTTACGGCAGTCACGCTCTCCGTCTTGCTACTACCTTATTCAGTGTACCCTGTTAGGAACACAATTTAACATACAAACAAAATTTCATCACAATCGGTCCAGCCGTTTAGCATTACTTCTGTGGCAAGCATGCGTACAGAATATTTGTGTTTTTTCGTAAACAAATTGTTTCGATCAACTCGGGTAACTCGAATTCATTGAAAAATTCGAGTGCTCTCTTGCTAGTCTCTGTGTTTACAGCACTTTTGTAGAATAGAGAGAACTTCAAATGAAATGGTCATCGTCACTCTCTGCGACTTGTGCTTGGTGGCTCTTGCTTTACCTGCTCTCACCGTCGGTGGCTTAAGTGAGATTGCTTCGGTTTTTTGTATGAGACGAACGTAAGCAGACTTTCGTCAAACGAGGCATAACCAGAAATCAAACAACTTTAGTGGCTGTATACGTGAGCATTCATTCATAGTCGGTGGGTAAGTATGGTAGCGATAAGTAGCCATGAATTATTGTTGTTCATTCATTGAATGAATGAATTCATGCGGATGTTTAATTCATAATAACAACCATACCACGAACCAACATAAAATATTTGAAATTGCACAGAAATATGTAAACTCGCAGAAGAAAAGAGCAAAAAAGAAATTTTAAGAGAATAATAGAGTTGGATAGAAAATAGAATAAAGATAGAAAATGAAGAGAAGTATACAAAAATAACAAACATATCAAACTTAAAGTAAATACAGTTTTTAACAAAATTAAACAGCTTATCTCAGAGTTCCAGCAATGCAGTTAACGCTCTCGATGTTTTGCACCAACTTAGATTCACCATTCCATACAGCTCTCACAAATACTCTCCCACGCAGTGTGAAAACAGCAGCAAGTTTTTTCTCCCTCTTCAACTGACTCGCATGTAGCATAATTTCGCGGTTTGCTTTGGTGAAACTTTCATTAAAATATACTTTTCCCTCACCCCCACATCCAATGTCGCTAAGTATGAGTGGTCGCTTATTTGCTCTACGAAATGCAGCAATGGCCTTAAAAAAACAGCTGCGATCATAAGTTGACTTCAGTTTCGCTATGATCACTGCATTCTTTGCGTTGTTATTATTGCGCACTCTAAAAATATTGCACATCTTAAGAGAGTCACATTTTATAAGAGAACAGACTCTATCAAACATGCTTTTTAGATTTTCATTAGCTGCAGAGGGAATTCCGTGGATAATGACATCACTTGCAACTGCATCACTCTCATACACTTGTAGCTGGGTTTTCAGCGCTCTTATTTCATTATCCAGATTAAGGGAGTGGGAAGATTCCCTTACTTCAGAAGACTTGCATGTATCCAGTTGTTTTTTTAACTCACTCATCTCTTCTTTTAGTGTACTTAGCTCAGCATGTATGTGCAGATTCAATGATTGATACTCTTTCTACCAGATTACGGATGGTGGTTCTCATATTAGAGAGCTCTGCGGAGACTTATTCCTACCTATTCTATTCTTTGCATAACCCTCTCCTACACCTATTCTTTGCATAACCCTCTCCTCCGATGTTTCTATAGCTCCAGTAAGTTGCTCCACTATACTCTCACGCATATAATTTAGTTGAACACTTAAATTTTCCTCCGCAAGATTTGTAGTCGAAGCCGATGAGTCACTTGCTCTGCACGTACCAAGAGGAGTTCCCGGGGCTGCAGCTTTGCGGCCGATTGTAGCACTTCTCGTGTTTTTTGTTATTGAAGACATTTTAGTTCAGTTAAAATTGGAATATATTTCAGCTTTATAGCGAGCAGATATTAATATTCACGCAATTACAACTACACGAATCAGCAGAACATTGATTTCGAATTAGTCGAAGTATAACGGCCGAAATCAATCAAACTATGCGTTCTTTGATATTTTTTATAGTATTTAGATTTTAAGTTTCTCCATTTTCTTAATTCATTGGTGTACCACGCAGGGCCTGAAATTATAGAAGCTTTTCTTTGCGGAAAAGATCTAGTGAAGCAGTCAATGAGCGTTGTATTAAACGCACAGACCGCAGCATCCAGATTCTGTGAAGATAAAACTTCTGTATTAAGATACAGTATAGATGACCAATTTATACTGGACAAACTATTTTTTAACATAACATAGTTAGTTTTTTTAAAGTTAAATTCCATGGATGGTTGACTAGCACAATTCTGTATAGATGGTTTAGGAAAATTAAGACTAATTTCAATGGTTGGGTGGTGAGAATCTTCAGGAGTGACCAGAGGATCGGACCTTGACACTGAAGCAATGTTGCTTTCATCAAAAAATACCAGATCAAGCAAGCGGTTATTCTTATTCAAATGATAGTTTAGTTGGAAAAGACCTTGACTTGAAAGCTCATTTAAAAAGTAATTATCAGATGAACTTTCAGACGATGGTAAATACATTGAGGGGTTTTCAGAACAAAAGTTCCAAGAAACACTGGGTAAGTTAAAGTCACCAGTTATTAAGATATGATCATTAGGATGTAGCAATAGGAAAACTTTACTAATAGAAACCAAATGTTTACTTTACACTTCTAAGTTAGAAAAGGGAGGTATATATGAGCATGTAATATAAAGACTCAAAGAACCGTACTTTGCATGCACACAACAGAATTCAATGTCTGCTGCTTCAAGGATAACTATTCCTTGAGAGAAATGTGTGGATTTAACCGCAATCAGCACGCCCCCACAATTAGAGCAATTACCAGGAATAGAATTTCTATCTTTACGATTAATATTAAATTTGTTGAGTAACATTTGTAGACGGATAGGCTGCTTTTGCAGTAGGATTGGCAAGGCTCCGGAGATTTTTTTTGCTACGTTTGCGCTTAGGAGATACGAAAGCCTCATCCATGCACTTAAATGATTTAAACAAATTTTCCTACTCCGACAATCTATTCTGCGCCGCCTCTAGGTCTTTGGAGACCTCTAAGAAGCCCTTTCTTGATTGCCTTATAAGTTTTAAAATATCAACATCCGTTGCTCTACATTCTTCGCATGCCCAACGTAAACCTTTGTTTTCGTTAAGTGCATCGAAAACACGAGCATTTAGTGCTGCACACTTAAAGTGAAAAAAGGAATCACACAACCAGCAATTCACAATACGGTCGGATTCTCCTTTAACAGCACAGTTCCGGAATTTGCAGTACATAATGATTTTATTAAATTTTAATGTGTTTAGTTTTAAGGTTATGTTAAATTGAATTTATAGATTCAATAGAAGCGTTGGCAACCCTGTTTGGATAAGTACTACAGACAGCTTGAAAAGCACAGGTTTGTGTACGAGCTAATAATTTGTAGGAACTTAAAATGTAAACAAATGTCAAAACATCTGATAAGAACAAAAAAAATAACTTGCACTCTCTGAAAACAAATGAGCTTCAAAGCAGAACGCAAAATAATAAAAAAGCAAATGTATGTATGTGATCGATTAGTTTTAAATAAAAAAGGATAATTCCGCCGCATTCACTGGATGAAATTGCAGAAATCCAACGATGTTCTTCAGCAAAATACGGCAAGTTAAATTATGATAAATTTAAGACGGTTAAACTTGTTGAAAAATTGAATTGAAAATAAAAATAAAAGAACTCAAGTTAAAACACGACTATCAGCAAGTAGAAGAGTTGCCAGGTGAGCCCAATAAATTATATGATCAAGAATATATATATTTCTATACCGGACTCGCTTATTTCTAGGTGTTACAAACGTTTGCACCAAGTTAATACATATACCCTGACCTTACAGATTAAGGGTTATGCAGGTTATGCAATTTTAAATTTTTTGTTTGTATGGGAGGTAGACGTGTCCGTGGGCGGATGACGTCCATTTTTCAAAAATGTCTGCTTTGCTATAAAAAATACGTACCAAATTTTATCTCGTACGTTGAACATAAGCGTATTTATTGAGTTTTAAATTGTTGGGTTGTATGGGAGGTGGGCATGGCCGTCCGGGGATGGCATCCATTTTTCGATGACGTCTTTATTTTCATATAAAATACATACGTACCAAATTTTATCTCTGTACGTTAAACATGAGCTTGTTCATTGAGTTTTCTATTTTTGGATGTAAGGAAGGTGGGCGTCTCCGTGGGTGGATTACACCCATTTTTCGAAGACATTTTTGTTTTGATATAAAATACACACATACCTAATTTTATTGTTGTAGGTTAATTATTAGCTTATTTATGCAGTTTTTAATTTTTGTGTTGTATGGGAGGTAGGCGTGTTCGTGGGCGGATTCCAAAAATATTAAATAGTGCAGATCCATGGATCTATTATGCTATTCACAGTTTAAGCGTATATTAACAAAGCGTATTTATAGCATTTATTATTTCTGAAACTGTGACCTCAGTATTCAATAATTATGCAACGCTGTGACGTTTATCGTTAGTGTTGCCACAACGTTAAAAACTCTTTGAAGGAGAAATTTTATTACCTGTGGGGATTATTACAGTTTCTGATATATAAGGAGTTCAATGCAAAACATTGAGTTTAGGAGATATATTCACTCCTATTTCTTAATAAATTTTATGTGAAGTTGAGGTCCTATCCTTAAAACCAGTCCACCATTCAAAATAATAAAAAAATAATTTGATATGTTAAACAAAATTAGTGAAGTTTGCATATTTTGCAGTGGCACCACTGTCTTATTTTCTAACTGACAGAACACTTAACGCGAAGTTGGCAACTGTAGACGGCTTAAAAATACGAGGCTCAAAAAACACGTCCAAGGGCTACTTTTATTTATGCGTGTCTGCGTATTTGCGTTTGCATGCAAAACAATAATAAAGCAAAATACGCTTGCGTAAGTTGGCGTACATATAACAAATCGTAAGTATAACAGACCTGCGTATTCAAACTATATGTGAATAGGCTATATGTGACCATGTATGCCAAGTTTCATTCAATTATATCAACTCTTTCTTCTTCTTCTGTGTTAACGGACAACACATAGACGGACGGACAGACGGAAGGACGGACGGACATGGATAACTCGACTCACGAGGTGACTGTGATCAAGAATATATATACTTTTCTATACCGGACTCGCTTCGTTCTATGCGTTACAAACGTTTGAACAAAGTTAATATACCCTGACCTTTCAGGTTTAGGGTAGAAAAAATATTCTGAAATAAACTGGCTTAATTTCTTACCTTTGACTATGAATGGAAATATTTTCATTATTTAGCTTCCATGTGATATTTGCACTAGACGATAAGCAATTAAGAATGACATTGCGGCCATACTCGACAGGTTTAAATTCTGAAATTAAAAAAATCAATTTAGCATATAAAATATTCACAATGTTAACAGATAAGAATCGTTCTTAACACTCCACTACTTTTGTGTTTTAACATAAAGTATACATTTTTATGCTCTTACGATATCCTTTTTTTGACTTACTTAATAAAAGTTTTGACATAAAATATAAATTATTATGCTCTTACATCCTTTTATGACTTACTTAATAAAATTTTTGCATATGAAACTTATAATTTTATTTAAAAACTAGCGAAAGTTACCCGGTGTTACTCGGGGTTCTGCTTCGAGTACAGATAACAGGCAATTTTTAAAACTGCTCTCATTTTAAATTATCGTTTATTGGGGGTTTTGCCCCCTTCCTCCGTCGAAAATGTTTAGTCAAAAATTCTAAAGTTAATGGGGCCTTTATTAGATATTAACATACATTTATTTTTAATAAGTTGTACATATTTGAAGAATGAAAAAAAAATAAACTTTTTCATACTTTATATGAGTTATAGTGAAAGTGCCAAAGTGAAGTGCTCAAAAATCTTGTGTCCATATAGCGGACAGTTATGCCCCTATTATGATTTACAACTGAATCAAAAGTTGAGTTGTCAGGCACAAATCGATATTATGACATACAACTCAACTCTGTTTTTCACAACTCAGTTTCAGAACTGTCAAAATTATACAACTACTTTTTTGAGGTTGTCTTGAAAAGTTTAATGGGAAAAAAGCTTGAAAATTGTCGAATAATTCTTTGTTAATGTATAAAACAATATTTAGAAAAATTATAAACCAAAAACAGATCGGGCTGATGGTTTCATTGATGGAAAAGAACCCATTTTAAGTGGTTTGTAAAAAGCATTTTGTTTCAATAAATTTGAAGGATATCAATAAAAAATTGCTTGATGTACTGCACCTGCAAAAAATTTTTATATCGAGAAATCATTTTTCGATAATAAGACACATTGAACTATTGTCTTCTTCTTCGTTAAAAATAAATCAAAAGAAGATTCCATTTTAAAATTGCTATGTTCTTAACTTTTTATTACACCAATAAATAAAAACAGCGAAAATGAAAAACCACCTGTTTTTACATTCATGTGTCAGAATTTCCATTAAATTCTATTACAATTTGGAAAGCATTCCATACAACTTACTACAAATGGTTGTAAGCTATAATACCAAAAAATATTCCACTGGTGTTCGAAGTTGAGTTGTGTTGAAGACAACTCAACTCAGTTTGGTTGTAAATAATAATGGGGCTATTAATCTCTGGAATGGGACGAATAAACAAAAAATATTTTTAAAGAAGGATGCCTTCCGCCCGGCAATCTTCCATATTATTCCATCATATCTATCTACCTTATAAAAAAATTGGGCAATATTAATATATATATAAATAAACAACCACATTTTTGGACCTTTGTTAATTAATTTTTTTTTTATTTCTTTAAGTTTTGTTGATAGATTGCCTTAGAAAATATGTTAATAAAGAGTTAAAAACGCACTTAAACTAACTCAAGACGCGCACCCGCTTCACATCGTTTTATACTAGTGTTCTTGCTATTCTTTATAAGCTATTTTAAGAGGTGATTTTTAAAGGTATAAGTTGAAAAAAATCGAACATTTTTTTATTCACAACTGCAATCATACCTTTAGTTATGATAAAGTTTTTCTTAACATGCAAAAAATCTTTTTGGGATTGATTCGGTTTTTGATTCTGGTCGGTACTGTTCAATTGATTTTTGTTCATCTTTATGTAGCTTCTGCTCGTATTCGTTAAACTTTGTTTTTTCGTTAGTCTTTGGTCTTTGGGTATTGGCTTAGTTTGCCTTCGGCTCATTCTTTGATTTTTGTCGAAATACCTTTTAAAAACATAGGATCTATTCCAGTAACAGTTACGAATGCTTACTAAAGAGCTGCACATGCTTTCAAATATTATCAACCTTCTGGAATAACATTTCAAACCAAGCACCGCATTAAGATATGTTTTGGTATTGAAACAAGCACTGCATAAACAAGTAGTATAACATTCAAGCATTGGAACTTGTAAACAAATCTGAAGTAGAAAGAATATGCACATAACATAATGCACGATAGCATTGTATTCGTATGCTTTGATTTTTTTGCCATGCGGAAGCGACTGCGGAAGCTAGCAGCAGTGATTTAATAGTGGTAGATTGTGTCTAGAATAAGTGGTTAATTTAGAAATTTGGTGGTAGATATATTCTCCACAAAAAAATATTATTGAAATGCTGCAATCTCGTAAAAATTCTAATACAGTTTTTTTTGCGAACCTGTATTTATTTTATATGCAAAATAGAGACAAATAATTCTTAAATTATGTTAAGTGTTTATCATAAACTTAGGTTTTTTAAGAATATTTAAATAATATGAAAAATGTATACTGTTAGTGGAACAAGTGGTAGAAGTAAAAAATATTAAAAAATATAAACTTATAACAAAGTGACAGCACTTTGTTCATTTACTTTATTTTAAGTAAATGAAGTAAATTGAAGTTAATTTAAGTTTATTGAAGTAAATTGAAAATAATTTTTAAATAACAAGTATAAATGTTAAAGCGATGGTTAAAGTTAAAGTTAAAGTTAAAGTTAAAGTTAAAGTTAAAGTGAAAGTTAAAGTTAAAGTTAAAGTTAAAGTTAAAGTTAAAGTTAAAGTTAAAGTTAAAGTTAAAGTTAAAGTTAAAGTTAAAGTTAAAGTTAAAGTTAAAGTTAAAGTTAAAGTTAAAGTTAAAGTTAAAGTTAAAGTTAAAGTTAAAGTTAAAGTTAAAGTTAAAGTTAAAGTTAAAGTTGAAGTTAAAGTTAAAGTTAAAGTTAAAGTTAAAGTTAAAGTTAAAGTTAAAGTTAAAGTTAAAGTTAAAGTTAAAGTTAAAGTTAAAGTTAAAGTTAAAGTTAAAGTTAAAGTTAAAGTTAAAGTTAAAGTTAAAGTTAAAGTTAAAGTTAAAGTTAAAGTTAAAGTTAAAGTTAAAGTTAAAGTTAAAGTTAAAGTTAAAGTTAAAGTTAAAGTTAAAGTTAAAGTTAAAGTTAAAGTTAAAGTTAAAGTTAAAGTTAAAGTTAAAGTTAAAGTTAAAGTTAAAGTGAAAGTTAAAGTTAAAGTTAAAGTTAAAGTTAAAGTTAAAGTTAAAGTTAAAGTTAAAGTTAAAGTTAAAGTTAAAGTTAAAGTTAAAGTTAAAGTTAAAGTTAAAGTTAAAGTTAAAGTTAAAGTTAAAGTTAAAGTTAAAGTTAAAGTTAAAGTTAAAGTTAAAGTTAAAGTTAAAGTTAAAGTTAAAGTTAAAGTTAAAGTTAAAGTTAAAGTTAAAGTTAAAGTTAAAGTTAAAGTTAAAGTTAAAGTTAAAGTTAAAGTTAAAGTTAAAGTTAAAGTTAAAGTTAAAGTTAAAGTTAAAGTTAAAGTTAAAGTTAAAGTTAAAGTTAAAGTTAAAGTTAAAGTTAAAGTTAAAGTTAAAGTTAAAGTTAAAGTTAAAGTTAAAGTTAAAGTTAAAGTTAAAGTTAAAGTTAAAGTTAAAGTTAAAGTTAAAGTTAAAGTTAAAGTTAAAGTTAAAGTTAAAGTTAAAGTTAAAGTTAAAGTTAAAGTTAAAGTTAAAGTAAAAGTTAAAGTTAAAGTTAAAGTTAAAGTTAAAGTTAAAGTTAAAGTTAAAGTTAAAGTTAAAGTTAAAGTTAAAGTTAAAGTTAAAGTTAAAGTTAAAGTTAAAGTTAAAGTTAAAGTTAAAGTTAAAGTTAAAGTTAAAGTTAAAGTTAAAGTTAAAGTTAAAGTTAAAGTTAAAGTTAAAGTTAAAGTTAAAGTTAAAGTTAAAGTTAAAGTTAAAGTTAAAGTTAAAGTTAAAGTTAAAGTTAAAGTTAAAGTTAAAGTTAAAGTTAAAGTTAAAGTTAAAGTTAAAGTTAAAGTTAAAGTTAAAGTTAAAGTTAAAGTTAAAGTTAAAGTTAAAGTTAAAGTTAAAGTTAAAGTTAAAGTTAAAGTTAAAGTTAAAGTTAAAGTTAAAGTTAAAGTTAAAGTTAAAGTTAAAGTTAAAGTTAAAGTTAAAGTTAAAGTTAAAGTTAAAGTTAAAGTTAAAGTTGAAGTTGAAGTTGAAGTTGAAGTTGAAGTTGAAGTTGAAGTTGAAGTTAAAGTTAAAGTAAAGTTAGAATTTGAATAACAATAGGACGGTGAAACCCCATTCAGTAACTTACATATTACTTCCAAATAAAAGTTGTAAGTAGCATATTACCACTGAGCATACAATAGATAGAGAACTCAAACCATATAAAAATTTCAACCCAAAAATAACTATATGCAATGGCTCCCACACTCTCATTTACGCTCCTATCGTGCATGCGTTCAAACGAACGTAACTTCGTGTTTCCATTGCCGCAGCTACCACATTGTCGTGAACTTTCAAATGATCGTCAGTTTGTGTGTTGTTGTGGCTACCAGTGCTACGACGCATGCGCTTAGTTGTTGCTAGCATCGTTTATTTTTGTTTTGCCTGTCCCTTTCCCTTGCTGCAGCTACCACGATGGCTACCATATATTTTGTTATTGTAGAGTTGTTGTACATGAAACCGGTTATTGTTGTTGCTGCTAAACGAAAATCAATGGATAATGAATGAAGCTCAAGTTAGTACGGAGTGAGTTTAATTTTGATGCCATCATTTTTTTATCATTTGTTTCTTTTTCAGTTTGTTTGTTTTCTTTTTGTAAACATTGAAGGATTTCGTTTGACATTTGTGTGTATACACTTGTTCGCATGTTTTCTTAAATGTTTTCTTATTTAAAATGGGAAGGTTGTCAAATATAGACAAATCCAAATATATATCATTTAATGAGAAAGAAAATGAATCGACATGCCTTGAATGTTCTAAAAAGTTTAAAGGTTAAGTTTAAATTTTGATGACGTTCAAGTTTAATGAATTTTAATTTTTATTTTTAATTTTTAATTAAATGAATAAATTAATTTTAGTTTATTTCTGCAAATGTATTTTTTCTATTTAATAAATAATTATATTTTTGGATAACGTATGCGTTTCCTTTCACTTAATAGAAAATATTAAACTGATAAGTATCAAAATGCTCATCATTGATGAAGCCAAATATTTTTCAGCTGAAATAAATATCACATCTTTTGGACAGCTCGGAGGATAAAAACAGTGATGATGTTCTCAAAACGATGAGCGCTCTTTGTAAACATGTACAAATAACCAATAACCAATACATGTGTTTGAGGAGTTTATGCGAGAGCGTAGCGTTTAACGAGTTGCTCTGAAGAGATTATTCATTGCTTTTATTGTTATAAATGATGACTCGAAAGAGCGAGAGCGAATTTTGGGTGCTCTACGCACTCTGATTCTATGCACTCACAAGTAATAAACACGTAGCTGTTCGACCCGCAATCAGACAATAACAAAACAGCAAGCCAGTGTATGATCACAGCAGCAAAAAATACAAACAACATACATTCTAGGCACCCACAAGTGGCAATAACAAAATACATAGGGGTCAATGAACAGCGACTATGACAACAATAACAAGCAGAGCAAAAGGTTGCCGCTAGTTCTAGGCATGCGAGATTCAAGGTCGAGATCGGATGTAAAGCTTGCGACACAAACAAGGTCCCGTTATCCGTTTTGGGGATAAAAGGAGTCAGCGAACTGACAGTCGCTCTCTTTTGAAGTGAACGCGCAAGCAGCGCACATCGGTGAGTCGTGATTGAAAAAGTGGCCAAGAACAAGGAGTGAACGAGTGACAGTGAACAAATGAACAAGGAGTGACAGTGAACAAGGACAATAGTGAACAGTGTTTTCTTGTCGGCCCGAGTGGTATCATACCGGGCGGCCGGCCGTAAAACATTTAAGTGGCATCACGACAGCTGTCTCTTTCTGTCGACCCGAGTGGTTTCATACCGGACGGTCTGCTCTAAAAGCATTCTAGTGAGTCCATTTTGTTAAAAAACAAGCTTGACAACATCCACGACTAAATTTTACATCTGGCCCGAGTGGTTTCATACCGGACGACCCAACGTGAATTCGATTATACAACGGACAGTGAACAAGTGACCAAGTACGTCAGTGAGCAAGGACAACAGGGAACAGTGTTTTCTTGTCGGCCCGAGTGGTTTCATATCGGACGGCCGGCCGTAAAACATTTTAGTGGCATCACGAAAGTTGTCTTTTTCTGTCGACCCGAGTGGTTTCATACCGGACGGTCTGTTCTAAAAGCATCCTAGTGAGTCCATTTTGTTCAAAAAACAATGCTTGACGACATCCACGACTAAATTGTGCATCTGGCCTGAGTGGTTTCATACCGACGGCCCAACGTAGTTTCAAGTACACCGAGGACAGGCGAACGGACTACGAGTTACAACGGATCCTGCTTCGAAGGACATCGAGGGGAATCGAGAAGCAGCAGAATATATCAAAGAATGAAATGTGAATTATAGTGAAAAGAAACAAAATAAATAGACTTGACTCGTGAATGAAAATTAACTAAGTTGTTCTTTTTTAATATACGCGGGAAAAAAATATTTTTGTACGAACCCCGGCTATCCGGCGAGCTAACCCCGGCTAGGAAGTTCGTTACAAAGTACAAATTAAAAAAAAAGGAAAGAATGCGGATTGCTAGACAGAGCGCTGGCTGAAGGCAAAGAAGATATACAGTCAAGGACTAAAGTCTACATACAGCACTAATATAACGGATTTTGTACATATGCAACTATATTAAATAAAAAAATGGGATGCAGTTTTATTACATATGTTTATTTATTTATAAAAACAAAACAAAACCTAATCGAATTCAATTACTTCTTTAAAAAAAAAAATAACAAAAAACTTACTTGACAAAAGTCTACATACAGCGCACTTTGTTTGAGCAACAAAGCAAAAGCTGCAAAAAAATAACTCTTAGCTATCACTACGCGAGAAATTTCGCATTGTATACCTAAATAGAAGAATTTGTGTCTATTTAATTTTTGGTAATAAGGCTGATCATTTGAAACTAAAAATGTCGGGGAGAAAAGAAGGAAAATCACATGGCGAAATCGCAAAAATTGTGAACCTTAGTCGTGCGACAGTTCAGATCATAATAAAAAAACTATAATAACACTGATTCAGTGTAATGGTTTGGGGAGCTATGGCAGCATCTGGTGTTGGGAAGCTAACTTTTATTCAAGTAATATGGACCGCTATCAATACAAAAGTATATTAAAAGGCAATTTAAAACCATCGGTGGAAGCTTTGAGTCTTGGGGATAGTTGGATTTTCCAGCAGGACAACGACCCCAAGCATACTGCTAAGTTGGTCAAGGAGTGGCTTCTATATTACGCACCAAGGCAGCTCAATACACCACCCCAGAGCCCAGACTTGAATCCAATTGAGCATGTGTGGGAGCTTTTGGAGCGCAAGATTCACCGAAGCACAATATCTTCTGCGACAACGCTGAAGTCGGAGTTAATAAATGCCTGTAGTAAAATATCAGAGGAAGAGACCAGAAACTTAGTTGCATCCATGCCACGACGTCTCCAAGCAGTAATAGATGCCCAAGGAGGTCCAACAAAATATTGATATTTTTTTACCCTTATCCAGTGGCTTTTAATATAATAGATGCCCATAATAGATGTCCAAGCAGTAATAGATGCCCAAGGAGGTCCAACAAAATATTGATATTTTTTACCCTTATCCAGTGGCTTTTAATATTTAATGTTTTATTAAAAAACTTGTTGCATGTAGACTTTTGTCAAGTAAGTTTTCTGTTATTTTTTATTTTTTTAAAAGAAGCAATTGAATTCGATTAGTTTTTGTTTCGTTTTATAAATAAATAAACATATGTAATAAAACTGCATCCCACTTTTTTATTAAATATAGTTGCATATATATAAAATCCGTTATATTAGTGCTGTATGTAGACTTTAGTCCTTGACTGTAATTCCAGAGCAACGGAAATATAATCGCATACGACAGCGAGAGAGGCCCCGAAAACTCTTAGAAAATTAAAAATACGTAGACAAAATGTAGGCAAACCTTGGCGAAAGCGGTTAAAAAAGTGGAGCATGCGATGCCAAAGGACATGCACAAAGGGCTTAAAGTTCTTCATGTCCTGGTCGAAAAATATAAGCAGGACAAAAGTTATATATAACATTGTTAAAACTATTCTCAGTTATGTTAGTTTCTGTTCTTTTTTTTTGTATATATATAAGATGAATGTTCTTTTTTTTCATTATGTAAGATATTTTAAGTTTATAATTTTTGTTGTTAAAATAAATATATTCAATACATTAAAAATCATTTATAACCATCTTCTGCATGTCCAATTACATAAAAAGTAAAAAATAAACGTAAAATATATGATGCAACAAAAGTAGCATTCGACATGTAGCGTGCGACAGTGATTAAAATAAGAAAAAAACTTAGCTGCTTAATATTTTTTAATCAAATAAAAACCATTCTTAAAAGACATCAATGCACAACATTCCAAAATCAGTCACATTAAAATAATGGCCCATGTTTCGCTGAAATCAGTGTTTGAACTATTTGCCTCAAAATGGACTTCTGTTTTGTAGCGTGCGAATCCGTTAGTTTTTTGTAATTTTCTTGAAAACGAACAATTGCCAAAAATCAACCTTAGCACCAATTACAGTGCTAATGAAGAGCTTTAACATTCGCCTTTAGTCAAAATAAAAAAATGTTTTCGCATATGTTTTTTTTACTTTGAATGCGTACGAATGTCGCGTTCGACATCATGGAAATGCCCGTATATAAAACTGAATTTTCAAACTTTCGCGAATTTTTTCTCTTAAACTAATCAAGGCAGACAATTTCTTATATCACCAATGGGTTTAGGAGGTCCATATAAATTTAATAAAAACAAAAAACAATATTCGGGCCTAGTCGCTAAAATAAAATGATGCCCCAATTGAGACCGACAATGTTTTATTTCACTATTGGGCATGATAGAATAATTTTACCAGGTAGTGTTAACAAATGTTGATTCTCACAGCTACAAGTAAACGAACCCTTGTCAAAAACAGTTGTGTGTCAACTGTTGTGACAGCAACACATCGGGGAGCGCTATTATCGGTATTGAAGTTTCAGAAAAATTGTCAAGTTTATGAAATATCAAGCTTTGTATCAAATACCAATGGAAATTTTACCGACAAATTAAAAATTTTCTATTTTTAAATGCAATTTAATGCGCAACTTCATATTTATGTGCATCAAGTTTTGACTTAGCAGTTGGCAACTGTTGGGTACGCTGAATGTGACCAGTGAAAATTAATTGTATGCTATGACGGATTGTGAGCGCTCTCTTTCTTGTTATATTTTTTGACAAACGTCCGTTTCCAACAGAAACGTCAATACTACCTTGGAGTAATTATATCATGACTATTGGGCTAGGAGGTTTAAATACATTTAATAAAAATAAGAGAATATATATTCGGCAAGTAGCCCAGCAACTCTGTGTATTCTACAAAATTATTTGTACAATCTTGTAATAATCAATAAATAAATAAATAAATAATAAATATTCGGGCCTCTGAAGTAAAATTATTCCAATATGTTCATAGCATTACTCAAGTTTAATTTGTGCTATTCATCTGAGCATCGCTAAAATTTTTTTCTGTTAACAATCGTAGTATTGAGGAGTTAACTCTTTAAACAAGGCTATTAATTAAAAAGTTTTCATTAGGAAAAAAAAAAAATAATTGCAATGTTTTGGATAACCAGAAAAACAATTTCAAAAACAATTGAAGATCACTGGAAATGGACTTTTTTATTTTCTTTTTTTTTTCAAAATGTGTATTTGGAGCTAAAAAAGCTAAAGGTGAAAAAATTTCAGGCCGCTCGCAAGTAGTTTAGAAGTTATACGGGTCAACGTTTGTGAAAAAGGGCTTAAAAACTTGTGATTTTTTTTTTGTTTTTGAACAAAAGTAAACGTTATGGATATCGAAAGAATCCATGTCTAACCTATGTCTTAACAAGTAATTGCAGTATTTTTAATTTTGAAGTTCGTTGTACACTTTTATTTTACAAGTAATTTCAGTATTTTTAATTTTGAAGTTCGTTGTACACTTTTATTATATTGAGATGAATAAAAGCGCCGCAGACGAAGAACTTTAAATCGCGCGATTTTTTAAAAAAGTTTTTATGTTCTGATATATATATGTAGCTGGAAGGGTGAACCGTCAAATGTGCATAATATATAAAATGCAATATCTTCAAAAGTAAGTATGGATTCTTTTGATTTATAGCTCATTGAAAAGGTAAAAGCATTACCTTTCTTTCGATATCCATAATGTTTAGATTTGAAGGAAAATTTGGCATAATTGAAGAATAATGGAAATGCAAAATTTATGATTTTTTTTTATATGTAATTTCATGGATTTGGTGCTCCTAAGTTCGATTCTGAAAAAATTTAGAGTCGCTCTCAAGTGGTTTAGAAGTTATAGGGATCAAAAGTTGAAAAATTACTACATATTTGCCTGTTTTTCGATTTTTTTGAATAAAATTTAAGCAATATGGGTAGCAAGAGGTCATACCATGACCTATTCAGTTAGGTATTAATTATAAAAAATCCATTTATTGCTAACACTCCAAAAATGAAAAATTGTTATAAAAAATCGCGCGATTTTTTTTATTTTCGCCTGCGCCGCTTTTTTTCGTCTCAATATACTATATGTAAGTGTACAACAAACTTGAAAAGTACTTGCATTAATTGTTAAAATATAAAACTTTATATATTGTGCACACTTGACTGTTCACCCTTTTACGAAATAACAATAAATAACATACTTCTATGAAAACATTTATTTTTCTGGTCTCAAAGACAAACACTTCAAAAGGACAACCAAAATTAGCACACCTCAAATTCTTTGAGTACAAAAACAGTTATATCATCCAAAATAATGCATAGATTTTTATGATTGAATGCTCATTTAAAAGGTTTTAGTATAACCTTTCGTTTGATATCCATTACGTTTACTTATGTTCGAAAACAACAACAAAAAAACACAGGTTTTTAAGCCCATTTTCATAAACGTTGACCCCTATAACTTCTAAGCCACTTGAGAGCGACGCTTAATTTCTTCACCATTCAATTTGTTAGCTCAAAACACGCATTTAAAAAAAAAAAAAAAAGACTATCTCCACTATTCTTCAATTGTTCCGAAAATTTAATTAAAATCACAAGTATTTCAGTACGATTTTTGAAACTTTGTTCCCGCTATAACTTCTAAACCACTTGAGAGCGGTCTGAAATTTTTCCATAATTGGACTTAGAAGGTCTAAATACATATAATAACAACAAAAAAAAGTAAAATTTGAGTTTCCAGTGATCTACAATTATGCCCAAATTTCTTTTCTTTTACAATATGAGAACGGAATTTTCAGTTGTATATATATTACCTTTTCCAAATGATATTCCTAACAGATTGTTCAACAAAGTTGTTAAAATTAATATATTCTTTAAAGGTAAAAACCGCTTTTGCTGCATACTGCTGTTTCCAGGAATTATGACATATAATTAATTTAAGGCGTATAAGTATAGAAATATTGTTGCTTTGATATATAATTTAAAAAATTTTATTCACACTTTCATTCATTTGATAAACAATACAATATTTCGATAACCAATCATATATGTTCTATGAAATAAACATACTCCATTTTACTATACAAACAAGGGTTGCAAGAAACCGGTCAATTACATTGATGCCAGATTCGTGTAATAAATCACTTTATGTGATTTTTTGAAGTGCCGTGTAACTATAGATTGGATTTATACAATGAAACTTGTCGAATGAAACTTTTTCCATTTTCTTTTACGCTACAGATACACACGACAATATTGTCAAGACAATTGAGAATATGGAGGAGATTACGATTTCCGAGGCGCCCCGATTTGACGATGGATTCGAAGAGTACTTTTAATAAAAATAAGAATAGCCAAAGATAATGTTGTGTTATCGATTTGTTTTCGAGTTATCGATTATTTAAAATTTTTGTTTTGCTATAAGGTCTATGACGAAAATCGGCTATATTATTCTTAATATAACCGATATTAATGATTAAGAAATTATATAAAAGGTTATATATAAGGCTTTTAGAAAAATTTTAAATTAATGGAATTTGTTGAGTACTTTGTATTTTATAGGTATTTTTGCACAATAAAAAAATATTTTCTTACACAAAACCGTTATTTTCTCAAAAATTACCGTTATTGCTATGAATTATAAAGAGAAAATTATCAAGCTTGAAAATTTGTCTTTCATTTGGAATATAATATTTATGATTTATTTGACTTTTTGTGGTGTTTTTTATGATACAATGATTTGCCCTTGTACGGAAAGTTGTTTATTTCACTCATATTTACCTTAGATGTTTTGCTTTCTTACTCCATATTGACGAATATCGCCATTACAATAAACAATTATTTTTAAGGCAACATTGTAGCTACAATGTTAATATAAATTAACGGGATTTTCGAGTCAGTGAAAAAATTTGTAATTTTTATTCGATCAGTTAATAAAAACATATACATATTTTTATCTATTGAAAAAACGGTAAAACTTTCAGTTTTTCAAAAAATATATATTTTTAGTATCTTAAGACCGAAAATTTTGAAGAAAAAAAAGGTTCTTTTAATTAAAAAATTCAAATCAGATATTTATTCGCTTATAAATTTAAAAAAATTTTTGAAATTCTATATGTATTATATATCGTTGAAAAGGCATTTAATTACCTTTCGAATAGCATGTCAATCTTTAAGATTCATTGGATATTGGCAAAGATATAGAAAATTTTTTGAACAGATTTTTTAACAAAGAAAACACTTGGAAAATTTAAATTTAATGTAATATAGTGTGAAATTTAATAAAATATGTATATTTTTATATGTCAAACAAATGGTCCAACTGCAAGCTTTTCAAAAAACATATATTTTAAGTAACTTAATAAAGTAAATTTTTTAGAAAATAACGGTTCTTTTCATTAAAAAATTCAACTTTGGAATATATTCGCTTATAAAACTAAAAATACTGTAGCAATGATATTTATAACAAAAATTTAATGACCTTTCAAATGACATATCAATCTTAAAGATCCATTGAGTAACGGCAAAGATATAGATGTTTTTTTGAACAGATCTATTAAAAAATAAATTTTTTAAAAATCTATTACTCGATAACTAATAGAGTAACTAATAACTAGTGTCCGACCGAATATTCGGTTTCGGTTTCGGCCAGTTTCGGCCCTTTTAATCAGTTTCGGCTATTCGGCATCAATATGGCCGAAACCGAAACCGAATATTTGATCGGACACTACTAATTCGGTTTTTACATATATTTCAATGGTAGATGTGAGTTCGCTTTTATCAAAATTTTTAATGGTGTTAAGTAGAACAAAACCGTGAAATTCAGTCATTTGATTGACCGTGTGAGTTGAGTCCAGCACAAAACGATAAATGTAGTTTTTTTAGATTCTAATATTAAGTTATTTAACTTTAAATACTAAAAAGTTCCTTAACGTGGTATTAAAATGATCGCCATATATATTATTTTAAAGTTGAACATTAATATTCAAACGGTCATATTCATAAAAATATCTTGAAATAGATTTAAAGTGCTCAATAGTCAAAAAGCTTTTTAGAGATAAAATGTTTTTTAAAATTTTGTTATTCATAAAAATATTGTCTCAGCTTATTTGTTAAAATAGGAACACTCTCAATTTGAAATGGGAACAGTGTCAAGAATGGTTCGTGAATTTGATAAATTCAATAATTTTTTGTTTATTAGTCACAATTTTATGCAAACAGTCAAAAAATTGTTTAATCTATGTTCTGCTGTGAAAAAATTGTCACTTATAATTTTTATTTTCAATATTTTTAAATGTTTTGCCATGTTTTCATATTTTTTGAAACAGTTTGAAGTATTTTTGACAATATTTGTGCTCACATTAGAGTAAAAATTTTAAAAAGGCTTTATCAAGGGTTTATTGAAGGTTACTCATTTAAGAAGCCTTTATAAGAGATTTTTGTCGTTATTGGACGTTTATGGATACTGTTTTTGAAATTTTTTTTTGTAAAGGCTTTATAAGAGGTTCGTAAATTTTTATGAATAAAGGCAAAAGAATATTTATCGAATGTATACGTTATTATAATCTGTTTCAATTGTTATGTTTTTGAAAGCTTTTAACTAAAAAATTAAAAAAATAAATTGTTTTTAAAAAAATTTTCATGTAGACATTCAGTTTCGGTTTCGGTTTCGGTTTCGGTTTCGGCCGAATATTACAAAAATGGCCGAAATTCGGTTTCGGTTCCGGCCAAAATTTTGGTTTCGGTCGGACACTACTAATAACTAATAGATTTATGGATTTTTTGTTTGGCGAATCATGTTCTTTTATTGTTCTTTTCCAGAAATCATCTTCAAATCGCAGCGCCCCGGAAATCGTAATCGTGCCAGAATATGTATAAACTGTCAAATCATTGTCTTCAGCCAAGAAATTTTCGATTTCTGATTTTGTGGCCTGACAATAAATGAAACTTGTTTCGTTAGGGGGCGTCCATAAATTACGTGAGATGTTTAATGGGGGGAGGGGGTCGAGTCAAATCTCATCTTATCTTACGTTGGAGAGAGGGGGGGTCTCGGCAAATATCACGCAATTTTTTTTCTGGTTGAAACAGAAAAAAAATTATACTATTTTGGTCTTGATCTATTGTGATCTTTATTGCCCAAGTGTACGTGATGATTTAGAGAAAAGATGCTGCTGTACATGCGGTATTTACTTTGCATCTATCACAAGAGCTGCAGAGCACAGGCGAGCAGCCCACATTGCACCAGCTAAGCAAGCGCGAATGTTCTGCAAAGAGCGACCCTCACGGATTGTCACAAGACGAGCTAATGAGTTACTGTGCGCAAGCGCCAACGGCTAAGAGTGGCTAGATCAGAACGAAGTTGAAGGAGCAGATGATTTTACTGAAAATCATATGGAGACCGCGCATGATTCTCCATGGACTGAATTGGAGTAGATATTTTTTTTAATCACAGTAGTTACGAGTGGTGACCGTGGCATGCAGGTTAAGTGTGTGGCTTAGCATGCTCGGAGCCCGGGTTCGATCCCCAGCCGCGGCGAAAAGTTTTTTCAATAAAAAGTTTTTCTGATCGGTCACCACCTCTCTGCAGACAATGGCAAACCTCAGAGAGTAAATAATGCCATGCAAAGCTTGTTGAGAACATGAACTTTAGCCGTTCGGAGTCGACATAAAACATGTAGGTCCAGTTCTCGGTCAATTGTGTGCAAACATTTAATAACACACACAACACCATTCATCGTAAGAAGCTCGGTCAAAGTCGGCCAATTTGTTTTTTTTTTGTTTTTTTTTTTACGATTTAAGTATTCTATTGTTAAATTTTTATTACACTTATAACTCTCAGCAATATCGATTACTAGTCTTAACTAGTCGTAAATAAAAGTACGAAGCAAATTTTTTTTTTCTTTTTACAATAACAATCCAACGCGTTTACGTAAGAAATCCACATTTTGAAAAATCTCACGTGAGATTGGGGTATGGGGGAGGGGGTTGAATAAAATCTCACGACATCTCACCATCAGAAAATTTTAAAAAACACCTCACGTAATTTATGGACGCCCCCTTATTTGAAAATTCTACTCAGGGGCGGATCTATCTTAGGGCTTTTTGGGCTTCAGCCCAGGATCCGTTATTACTCTTTTGAAAACACGTCATTGTGCGATTCAAAACATTACTACTAAAAATCAGCTAAAATCTTACTTACAACAGTCAAATCAAGATGATACCATCATTAAGATTTTTTAACATTGCCAATCACAAGGTGTGAAGCTGGCCTCTCTTTGACAAAACAAATGAAGGACAACAATGGTGAACTAGCGACTAAATCATTAATTAGTTATTTTCATCAATTTTGATTTAACTTAGGACTCAAAAAGCTACAAATTCTTTTATTTGATTGAAACAAAAATTTAGAAAAGTTGCTTTGTAATTTATATTAATATATATAAATATAAAATAATCTGTCAATTAATTTTATAATGTCGTGCACTGGCAAAAATACTAAGTCAAATTAAAATCAGTTTTGACAAATCGGCAATTAGTTGAGATATTAGGCAGGCCCCTAAATATTTTTAACCCTGGGCCCACAAAATTCTTGATCCTACCCTGATTTTACTACGTTTGCTTGTCAAATTTCTCTCTTATTTCAAAAGGAAACGCCAAAAATTGTCAGCCTACGTCAAAATCGTTGCTTGTTCAATTGTCTGCCTGTTTGTTGAGACAATTGAGCTGTCGACTGAGAAAATATCTTTGTATAAGTAAAAATGTGTGAATGTATTTTAATTGTCACGACAAAACTGTTTCGTGTGGCTGCCGGGTCAGGCCTTTTCCTCACGGAGCAATGGAAAAGTAATGCAATTGCAACACAATTGTTAATAAAGTTTCAAACCACTACAATTCATAACATAATTGCAAACCTATGCTTTCAGGAGAGCAAGACATGTTACAACGCAACATTGATTATTTTTATATAAATAGGCATAATTTTATCGAAGGGCCCGAAAAAAACAAGCGGCGTTGGCTCCAAAGTACAATTATTCCTTTTCTTTTACTATTCGCGAAAAAACAAACGGAAAAAAGATTTGGGTCTATCCGTACATTAAAAAATAATATAAACAGCAGATTGTTCGTGGCAGTTAAAGAACTGCAACAAAGTGATGCAATTGCAACAAATGTTGCTAACCCATGTTTCTATACCAAAACCTTCGCATGGAGCAACTTTTTCAAAACTAGTTGGCAACATGTTTGCGATAAGTTTTATGCAACGCAGCATGCTGCAATTTATATCACCAACTTGTTGTGTTTTTTCTTTGGTCATTCTGTACAATGCTAAAAATTTAGCATCACTTTGTTGCAGCTCTTTTACTCCCACGAATAATCTGCTGTTTATATTATTTTTTAATGTACGGATGGACCCAAATCTTTTTGCCGTTTGAAAAATTGTATTTGGAAAAATTGTATTTGGGGCCTACGCCACTTGTTTTTATTTGGGCCCTTAGGTAAATTATGTCTACTTCAATAAAACTAATCAATGTTGCGTTGTAACATGTCTTGCTCTCCTGAAAGCATAGGTTGCAATTATGTTTTGAATTGTAGTAGTTTGAAACTTTATAAGCAATTGTGTTGCAATTGCATTACTTTTCCATTGCTCCGTGAGGAAAAGGCCTTACTTTTGAATTGCTCCGTGAGGAAATGGCCTTGAAGTTTCATCTTATAATTACATGATGAAACTGTGTTGCAGAGACTTTGCTTTCAAAATTCAACTAGCAAGAAAAATATGTAGTAATAACGTCAACAAGTTTCATGAAATCACAGCCCGAAAGACTTTTTCATTTATTTTCGTTTCCTACTGCGCACCCTCACTTTTAACAGTCTCATGCGACTAGTTTCATTGTATAAATATCCACCTAGAAGGATAATTACAAGTTAGCATGGTTGAATAACAAGGTTGCTGAAAATTTGACAGTGCTCTTTTTCGCATAGCTGAAGGTGTCAAAATCAACTGGCTGCTGAAAGAAACAACAAAAACAGCTGAAGCAGTTCGCTTTGACATTTACGGCAGTCGCGCTCTCCGTTTTGCGGCTACCTAAGTATGTGTACCCTGCAAGTTAGTGGTAGGGTTGAACGTACTCTCCTTGTCTGTATCTTAAATGTCAAAATCAGTCATCTTGGCGAATGCAAACAAAGCAAAATAACACTTCTAAATTCAATTGAACATCGTGTTATGCAAAGTGAAAGTATTTTTTGTTGAAAATAACAAAGAAATAGGTTTGTCCTAACAAAAAATCGATGTCTCAACTAGTTATCGAGTTAAAGACTTTTTAAAATTGTTTCCTTGTTGCAACATCAGCTAAAAAACATGTATATCTCTGCCAATATCCAATGGATCCTTAATATTTAAGAGTTATATCAAAGATAATTAAATTATCTTATAAAAACAGGACACATCCAATTTATGTAGCAATACATTGAATTGTAAAAACAATCTCGTCATAATTTTACTTCAGCGACCAGAAGTGGAATTCCCAAACGCGTTAACATCACTTTTGATTATCGTTAACTGGCTCTTAACTACACTTACTGTTGATTGGTATTCCCAACATCTTTGCTAGCAATGTTTGTCTTTAACTTTGACAGTTCGTTAAAGATGTTTGTAGCAAGCTTAACCACGATTATTTAGGCGCCGTTAACTGATGAACAATAACGTTAAGCAAGTTTTGAGTGAAGTGTTTCTATGTTTAGCTTTATATTATCTTTTTTTATAAATGTTTTGTTGTTTATAACATGAAATATAATAGAAAATAATATTATTTATGTGATAATTAAATTGCATCAAATTGTTGTTTTTTATTTTTGGGTTTTCGGACAGACTCTTCCTCTATCTCGTCCAATCTATCGATTTCCTTCCTGCTTCTTGTCTCCCATGTGTGGAGATGAACCTCCCACTCTTCCAACCATTAGTTCCAGAAAAAATTTAGGAACTTTACTGCTCTGCTGTTGTCCTTGTCGATCTTTTGCTTATATAATCATTTTTTTCTTCTTTTTCTGTTTATTTGTTGTTGTTCTAATAAAAAATTATTATTTTTGTTGTTTTTACTTGTCTAAATGAACAGTGCTGCCATATTTTCAATATATGTTAATGTTGTTTGTGGCTTTCATTGTGAATTATTTTTTCACTAAAAGTGTCGTTAAGTGAAGTTTTGGGAATAGGACTAACATCATTGCAAACTACAAATGCTGTTAGTTAAAGTTAACGTTACGGTAACGTTAATTTTTTGGGAACTCCACTACAGGGGTCTGTTTCTCAAATAATACAAGTCTTGTAATACAAGAGATATAGTTGTATAGATATAGTTGTATTTTTACAAGTATCAGTTTCTGGAATCTACTCTTGTAGGATATAAGTTACAAGTCTATTTGTCGTACCTTCATCTGTCAAAAGTACTTGTAAATTAAATTCTGTTTCTTAAAACTGTTTTGAAACTTGAAGCTTCCCTACAAGAAATGGATAACCGAAACTCCAATACATTCACACACATTTTTTTGTTTACGATCATATTCTCATATTAATTTCAATGTCAAAATTTGTAAAACAACCCTACAAGAAATGGATAACCTAAACTTCAATACATTCACATACATTTTTTTTGTTTCCGATCACATTCTCATATTCATTTCAGTGTCAAAATTTGTGAACAACAAAAAATTTAACATTGCGGCAAATGCATACGAAAAAAAGAGAAGGTATTATAAATTAAACGAATGTCAAATTTTCACAGTCAAATTATATTTAATAATTTATTTTCATTGTGCGGCTAACGTTTGGCATTTTTTGAATTAAAATTAAATAAATTATAATAAACATAATATGAAAAAAGATAATATTAAAATTAACATAAAATACTTATAAAATATAAACAATTAAAATATATAAGCACCAGCACTAGCCTAAGCACCAGCACCAGCACTCAGCTGCAACAGCGCCAGCGCTAACACCAGCACTGCCTCTAGCACCAGCTCTCAGCTGCAACAGCACCAGCGCTTACACCAGAACCAGTTCTAGCTCTAGCACCAGCACTCAGCTGCAACAGCATCGGCGCTAACACCAGCACTAGCTCTAGCACCAGCACTCAGCTGCATCAGCATCGGTGCTAACACCAGCACTAGCTCTAGCATCAGCACTCAGCTACAACAGCACCAGCACTAACACCAGCATTGGTATCAGTACCAAAGTACTGTTAAAAAATTTAAATAATAAATTTGAAACAATTGTTTTCATTTACCAATTGTATGCATTCTTATTTTAAAAGAAGTACGTTAGATAAAACCAATATTTACGTTTTATCTAACTGTTAACTTTAACTTAGTTTTCGGTTAGATCTATCTGATGAGAGTTGGTTACCTATAACCTGTATTTAGGTTATCCTTATCTAGAGAGAGCGAGAAGGCTACATTCAGATGGTATTGGAAATCGATTTAAAAAACAACCTGTGAGAAAGGGATGCCAGTTCACACGTATACACGAGTTTCGGTTACTTTATTCCCGAGGCTCTTCCTAGCATAACCGTAACCGGAATTTCAGTTAAAAGAAACCATTTTTTATTAGTTAAATAACCGATAGTCTTCTTGTAGGGTTGTGATCATGTGTCAAAAGTTTCGACAGTCTTGCAAGTTTCTTTAAATAGTCACAAAATTTTAATTAATATCCAATACTAAAAATAGTAAAAAATGTGGTCAAGTGATCAAGCAGTGAGGAGGAAGTCATAATTATAAGGAGACAAGCAATTATATGATATAAAAACCAGGTATTATAAAAAGTGACTGCGCTGCCAAGACGGAGGCATGATGTGTCAAATACAAGTAGTGTACTCATAAGAAGAAGTAAACAGGGATTTTTTTGTCTTTGGTCTTGCACTTTCTGGTTACTTTTGCGCTAAAAGAAAGGAATTTTTCTGTTGTTTCACTTTCACATTTTGAACATTATATAAAAGGTAAACACTTATATTTAGGTAAACAGTATTATTTTCCAACTAGAGTAAACAAGCATAATTTGTTTATCGTAATTTTAAAACAATTCTGGTTTTATTTTAGAATAATAAGGAGTATTAGGTTAATATATTTCACGAAAGTTAATAATAATATAAAATAATAACACAATTTACGCAAAAACTTAATATACGTTGCAAAATATTTCCAACTTCATGGAAAACACATAAATAAAAATATCCCTGTTTTCATGTATTATAATGCAAGAAGCTTCATTGTTTTGGCGTCAAAACGTTATTTTGACATTCTATGCCTCCAATGACAGATGAGCCCTCGCGATTTGTATTACCTGGTCATTATATCATGTATTTAGCCCTGTGTGTTTGACCGTTCGTGCGTCTACGTGTTGTCCGATAACAGAGTAGATGAACAAGGTTGAGATAGTTGTATGAAGCTTGATAGATATACATTTTCGATTTGCATTATTGAATATTCTTGAAGTACACCCACGGACACGTCTTCCTCCCATATAATCACAAATTTGAAATCATTATGCAGGGGATTGTATTTAAGCTACAGAAATAAAATGTGATATAAATGCATTTAACATCAAAACTAAGACGCATACAAAATGTGCGTGCCACACCCACGAACATCCCCACTTCCTATGCAACTCACATAATTAAAAAACATATAAAATGTTTTATATTTGACAAACAGAGCTAAAATTTGGTATGGGAATATGTTATATCCATACTAAAGTGTGTTAAAAACGAGGGTGCTATCCACCAACGAACGCTCCCACATCCAATACAACCCACTATAGGTTAACCTCTATAAGCCTATAAAGAAATACATGGATTTTTATGTAAGACCTTAACGGATTTTTATTTAATATCCTGGCAGCATTTTTATGTTGCCTTTATAATAATAACTATGTTATTGACGGTTTTAGCAAAAAATATTTTGAATTTAAAAAAAAGCAAGAATAGTACGCAGCGAAAGGTGACAATTTCTTGAGATAATGCGCCTTGAGCTGCATTGATTTGATGTTTTCTTCCATTTATTGTAGAAACCGAATAACTTGAACTTGATTTCATTTAAATTATTTATCTACAAAACACAAAAAACAAAAATACAAAGCAAAACAAATGCTTCTGCAATAGATTTTATTTGTCAAAATTTTAGTTTAGTCAAATATGTGTTCGCACAGTTTATCAGCTTTTTATTCTAAATTTTTGCACGGCTAGAACTTTCCAATGAAAAGAAAAGTCATTTTCTACATTTTTAATCAATTCGCACAGAGCCTAAAACTGTGTTCATATTTTATAGTAACGGGTTTCACAAGCTGTCGCATTAGATCGTATTATTGTATTGTGTTATTTTTTGACATCATTTGTAAAATGTTTGCTGTTAGTTTTCACATTATCTTCTAAAAATAGAAATTTGTTAATTTGAAATAATTTATTTTTCAGTCACCTGTATTTTTTAGTCAGCTGTATAAATACGTGATGCAACAAAGAATACCTTTAAGGTGTGTTCACAACTGTTGCAACTGTTAATGAAAACGGAATACGACAATGCGAGAGTTTGCGAAAACACTAAGTATTGTTTCATTATCTCGTACTTATGCAACAATAGTAAAAGTGATAATAATATTTTAATATTTTATTTTAATGGATTTTTCCGTATTTACGTGATAATTTTCTTTTGATAAACAAGCAATTTCTACCTCTTTTGCGCGATAAATTGTGTTTTGGCCACAGCGTCTAACATATTTAGGGGATTCAAATCACTGCGTTAGGGCTGCGTCACTGCATAACTCATAACTTTTTACGAAATGTAATTTTTTGATATGATCTTTAACAAGCGATTTGCGTTAAACTTTACGAATAAAATTTGATGCATATAATTGGATTGCGTAAACAGCTGCCCTGTTAAAATCGTTTATTAATTATTCTTTCAAAGGATCTAACCAACAATGTAGTAGTCCAACAATGTCAGATGTGATTTATTTTTAGACTAAGAATAATTAATGAAATACAAATGAAAAATGTTCAAGAATCTTTCAAGCTTTGCAGTTCATTTTACGCAAAATTTCATGGTATGTTTATGTCAATTCAATATACGCAAAGTACGCAATACGCAAACCTACGCAGTGACTTGAATCCCCTTATTAATTGTCCCAATATGTTTCTTGAAGAACGCAGTATATTCAAGTTCCGAGGTATAAATTAATATACAATCTGGTAGCTCTATTACTTGACAGACGCCAAATTTCTAAAAAGGTATTCTACACGTGTACAAAAATTACATAACTTTTGAAAATCTTTGAGAAACAGTTTTTACAAGCACTTGTAGAAAATACACTTGTAACTTGTTACTTGTGAGCTTGTGAACTTGTAGTTTTGAGAAACAGGCCCCAGGCCCGAATATTTTTTTTTTATTTTTATTAAATGTATATGGTGAATAAAAATTCTCGGTTTGATGTGTTTAGGAGATAAAATTCGCGAAAGTTTGAAAATTCAGTGCAAATGTTGACGTGTGTGGGAGCTAATGTAACCTTTAACATTATGATTTCTTTACCTAAATGTGGATTTGTAAGGCTTATTAAAGAAAACAATGCAATATCATGAAAAGCACAAAAACTTCAAAACTCATAATTCGTAATTGAATTATAAGAAAATTGTAGATTTTAAAGAGAATAGAAAAATTGTCATTAAAATCGCCGCGATTTAATAACAATTTTTTGCCTGCGACGCTCTTTTTTTAACTCTACATCATTTAACCATACCCGTCAATGGTAAAACAATACATTAACCGTCTGTGGGGTACAATTGTACCCCAGTGCAATTAAAAAAAAATCTAAATTCAAATCCAAATTGAATAAATGAATGCCTTTATTCATAAACAAATTACGAAATAAAACAAAAAAAGGAGAGAACAATTAATTTTCTGTCAGTGGCAATGGCGAACGAGAGCGTACTCTTTTCGATGCTGTTCCACTACTTGTTACTCTTGAGTTGTGAAGGGGTACAATTGTACCCCGAGGATGGATTTAGGGTTAACAAAATATTGAGTTTTGTGAAACTTATAAGAAATGTTGAAAAATATTTTATTAAAAATTGCAACGATTTTTAATAACAATTTTTCCCTTGAGACGCTTTTTCTTTAACAAGATATTAAGTTTTTTGAAACCTGTAGAAATGTTGAAAAATTGTTATTAAAAATCGCAGCGATTTTTTTTAAATTGGTGAGCTGTAGAACCCAGTTATAGCTCATATGGAGGAACAGTCTGAGGATGAACTTGATGCTTCTGATACAGACTCGGAATGATGAATTTAATAATAAATATATATATATTTTTTTTTTAAATGAAAGAATAACTTATTTCTTTTGCTTAGTACGCCGTACAAAACCACATTGGGTATGTATCGTAAAAAGCTTATATTAGCTTTCAAACATACACAAATTTGCACTGAATTTCATCTCCTAAAACAATTGAGATCTCCGAACAATCGATTATTCTTTCACTATTGGGCTTAGGAGGTCCAAATACATTTAATAAAAATAAAAAAAAATTCGGGCCTGGTCGCTTAAGTAAAATTATTCCGCGATTTCATATTAAATTTACTTTTTTGTATGATGCTATGTGCGTTCTCCATCGAAACCACAAAACTCTGTTGTGTAACGTCGTTATATCACGTGCTACATCGTTATATGTATACTCACCAAATAATCCTTCCCTGAAGCGGTGGTACCTAAAGTTTTAATGGTAGTTTTAATGAAACTGCACTTTTTAAAGCTTAATTAACACTCTTCTTTCTTTATTAATTTTACTCTTATTTATATCACAGTTTTCATCTTAAAATCTACTTGGTCTCAATATAATTTTCCTAACTTCCGTAATGAAACTTGATGATAATTACATTATAGTTACAAACAAACAATTAACCTAGATATTAACCTTGACATTGTTGCTTATTAACATACAAATAAACATACTTCGTATTATAAATACACAAACATATATATTAATTTATTTACAAATATACATTCTTCGTTCGGTCACCTCGATATTTGACACCGTTGGCACCACGAATTGGCTTATTTCCGCGTGTTATATTTCGACACACATATTTTCAACAACAGCGGTTTATTAACCTAGAAACATACATTCTACATAGCAATTCAACCAACAAGAGTTAATTTACTTCCGCGATCATTTTCGAGCTATGTTAACAGAAGCGCAGCTCAAGTAGCTGGCCCGTAATTACTTGCTATTTTAAGCTAACCGTTGCATTTTTTAACTTTTTCTGTGCTTGACCGTAAACTTGAATTGGCAAGCATTGCAAAAAACGCTGATAACTTCACTTATTATTGAGGAATGCCAGTGTTCGTAATTTATAATATGAAAAACAAGTTAACGTCGCTTGTGACGATTGAGTCACAACTACGCCAGTTACAACTAGGAGTTACTCTAGGAGTTACTACACAACTAGGAGTTACTCGACTAGAAACTCATATCGAATAACTCGTGTGTTCGAGTAACTCGAATTTTCGAGTAACTCGAAGTTTTACGAGTTTTTGAGTACTTTTACTTATTAGTGGAAATACCCAGTAGAAAATTTGTCTAACAGCAAGTCGTTTTTCACGTTCATATTTGGTAATAATGGTTGTTTTGTGCTTTTGTTAGGGAGGAAGGCGGAATTTTTTTGGATTATGCCGAATTGCAAGATTAGAGGGCATATTCAAAATCAAGAATTATGCGCATAATTTCAAGTCGCAGTATAATTTTTTTTTTTGTATATTTTGAAGATATTTTACTGTTTTGGAGGGGAGTGGTCATCAACCGATTTGGGTCATTCTTGAACGTGATTTTTATAAAAACTTTTATCGAAAAGCTATAACTATATCAATAAAGCTAATTTTATTGCTATAGTTTCAAACTTTACCTGTTATCATGATTACAGACAGACGAACGGAAAAGGCTCAATCGAATAAGGAGGGATTGCTGGTGTAAAATTTCCATAGAGCGTTAGCTTACGCTCTATATAAAAATGCCGCATATAAGAAACTTCTGTGTACTTTATGGTAGTTTATGATTACATTATTACATTTTTATTTTATTTAATCTTAAAGCACTTCCCTTGCTTGAATTTCCATATTCCATTTCCATTTCCTAGTGGGTTTCAATATTGAAACACTCATAAATCAAAGCTGATTACAGTGTAACAATTTACAAATTAATCATTTAGATTTCATTTCCATGCCTTCAAGTAGTTCTTTGTATTAATAAAATAAAGTTTATGGCTTAGCTATCATAAACTATCATACATAATGAAGAACAGAAAATTAAAAATTGACATATATAAATGTCATAAATAAGCCTTCACTCTCAGATTATATATATATATATATATTGATTTACACAGTAAAACACCTTCCAAGTACTTCGTTACATTAAAAAATAAATCATAAAAATATGTGCATAATTTTTCCATATTGAAGTAAACATTGTAAGCTTTTAGAATATTTTACCATTTAAATAAATTACATGTATATATATTGAACATATATTTTATTATTCTACTATTATATTCATATTTGACACACAGTGCAATGCGTTCAAGGTTAACATCAAACTCATCCAATGAATAACGTTATTTGTGCTGAGTTATTTTTGAACAGAGTTGCCATGTTTCATTAGGAACATTACTCTTACATTGAAATAAATTCAGGATTTCACTCATGCTTCAACTTTTTCCGTTATTCTGAAAAACATTGATTTGAGATAAAGAACTCATTTCGAACAAAGTTGTGTCAGTTCAGTTTCATAAAAGTTTTGCAATGGCAGAATTTGAAAATACCTTTCATCCATGGCATTACCTTTCATCGAGAGTGAGAGGCTTTTTTCTTCAGCTGGCGATATTGCCAACGAAAAACGGACATCTCTTATGCCACAAACGGTATCGAGTCTTATATTTTTGCATAAAAATCTGTAGTTTGTGTGACTTGTTGGATGTTTGTTTTAAGCTAAAAATTTCAATAAAATGCATATGAAAAAATGTCCTTGTATTGTTTCTTTTTCTCTCTACCTCTCTCTATCATTCTTTTGACTGGTTGACTTAATATAATTCTCAGAGTAAAAAAAATGTCTTTGGATGGCTTGACCTAAATTCTCTATACAAATTATAAGTACTTCCAGAGAGATGGCAACCCTTTTTCATTCTTTGAGTAATTCTTATGATGTCGTTCTGAGAAGATTGAGGAAAGCCCCATTTGAAAATACGTTAATGAATCCAAACACTAACTTCCTCAATGTTTTTTGCCTGAGTTATCCTTGCATTTTTTATTATTATATTTTTATTATATTCAACATACTTTTTGAAAAATTTTTGGGAAAAAAAAATTCAACATAATTTTTGAAAAATTTTTGGAAAAAAAATAAATTCCAAATTTCCATGCATATTTTTTTTTGTAACTTTTTGTCTCACTTGAAAAAAAATTAAACTTAAACCAATAAAAATTACGGGTAATAAGGCTTTTTGTTTCTTCTGTAAAGTTTTTAAAATTGCATTTACAATGTTTTAACGTTTGGCCTTTGATAAATCGCCCTTGATGTTTGTTAAGCTTGATTTCCATTCTTTGATACAATAAAAATATAATTTATTGCCCTATTTTCGCTAACCAAACCAGTTTGAAATATGAGTACAATTTCTTGCATAAAAAATAAAATTTTTGGAGTTTAAGTCGTTAAAATAATATCACTCTAGGATTGAGAGATGGAGATAATGATGTTGCGGTTAAGATATTAAAAAGATATTAAAAAATTGTAAGCAATCATTTATATTATTTTATGCATTTATTGAAGATTGTACATGTCTTCAATGTTCCATTACTTTTATCTTCTTGTATACTTATTATGCCATAATTGCTACTGATTGCACTCGAGTAACTCGTAATTTCGAGTTATTCGAAAAAACGAGTTACTCGACTCGAAAATTGTGTCGAGTTCCACTACTCGACTCGACTCGAACTCGAAGCAACTCGCACAGGCCTAGTCACAACAATGGATAAAACCGTTATTTTCTGAAATATTTGCTTAAAATTTTATTTGACTAAAGCTTTGCCTTCATATGATGTATAAAAATGTACTGATTTTTATATAAATGAGCACTACATTTGATATATACAGTGCCGTGCAACTAATAAGCAACGACTTTTTTTATCGTACCATTTTTTTTTTACATAAAATTTTAAGGATCGATGGTATAAAGCGTCATTGTTCGCTCTAAATGACATCTCTGTTGTCGATAAACTATCGAAAGTTGCTAAGCTGAACCGTCAATAAGTCTGACGGTTATGATACACCTGATGGGTTATGATTTTGGTCTGATGGGTTCAAACACAAAATTTTTACAAGTGATTATCTTTAAATACCAGATAATTTAGAAATAAAAACATGGACACACCCCCTTTTACCACCCCCAAATCAACTAAAATGCTATATTTCTGACGGTTTGGTCCTATTAGACTAACATTTTAAACATAAATTTTAAGAGTTACTTTCGTAAACTACAAAAAATGAGCTTGGTCAAACTGTAACTACGCCCAATTTTCAGAAATCATAATTCCTCAATTGCTAATATGGTTTGAAAATGAATCTTTAAGTGTTGGTACTAAGCGTCTAACTTTGTGGCTACACGTTAAATTTTTCTTTCCAGTTGTAATTCGAATTGCAACACAATCACACTTTTTTACTAATGCCGCGTTTCCATGCAGTCTTCTACGATCTCCCACAATCACATTTTTTGTATGAAAGAATGAGCATGCGAACCCTATCTTGTGGAATTGGCTAATGTCAGTGTGAAATAGGCATACATTTTCTACTTTTATAGCATGTGATATCCTCTTTGATTTCATGAGGTAGTAGAAGATAGAAAAAGTTCAACTTCTTGAACTTTTCCTATAAAAGTGTATCACATGCTATAATATTTTACAACCGTGTTTATAGCTACATGACATTTTTAATTCTATGTGACATTTCTAAAAATTTTAATATTATCGGCAGACAAACAACAGCTTGAAATTGCAGTGAGTAAGTTTTTAACTGTTCCTTTCCACATAAAAAGCTAAATTTTCGTTTTCACTCTAGATTGTCAGCGCTCTACTGAAGAGGAAGTGCTGGATCTCAAGAAAAAATCGGTCAACTTCTTGCCGTCACGCCAACTGATTCACTATATTTGCCAGAATGCAGTTCCACAGGCGCCAACTCAACGATGCATCGCTACGCATGAACGATACTCCACCACTGCAAGACCTTCCTCGCCTATATTAAGCTGTGTAAATGCGTCCGCTGCTGCAGCAGCCAGCAAAAACATCAACAACAACAGCTTTGCGCTGGCGTCGTACCCGTTTTGGTAGCAAAATCAGTGCTTGATTCTGCATGTTCATCGGACTCTGGCTCTTCGAATTCCACAGGCGCCAGCTCAACGATACTCAGCTACACATAACGATACACCGCCACTGCAAGGAGCTAGCGATGGTCAAGGACTTTCCTCGCCCATGTTAAGGAGTATAAATGCGGCCGCAGAAGGAGCCAGTAAGCAGCAAACGTGTGCCACTTAATACGCGTGGCAATGCGCCAACTGATTACCTAGTGGTTTCTGAGGCACAGCAACATCAGCAGGACCTTCCTTGTTAAGCATTTTAAGCAGTACAAATGCAGCCGCAGCAGCATACTGTCAACAGCAAACGTCCACACAAGGCAAACGTCCACACATTCACTTAATGCGCGTGTCAACAACGTTTATGTGCAACAACAAGCGCCAACAGAATAAGTATTTGTTACTGCAGCACAGCAACACCAACAGCAAAATCAACAACAACGCCAAGAACAACAGCAATGCACTGGCGTTGTATCCGTTTTGGCAGCAACACCAGTTAATGTGCGTCGGACTCTGGTTCTTCGCATTTAGATACCAACGCCACGATCTACAAGCCGAAAGGTGGCCCCGTTGGTGATGGCGATGTTAAAACTTGACAAATAACTGCAAGTCATTTATTGCGGCGATAACTTTGAGATTAGTATTTTTAAAAATAAAACTATTGATAAAAACTAACAACAATAAAATAAATTAATTTTGAAATTAAATCTTAAAAGCAGGCATTGTTTAGTTTTCCAGTAAGTTTGTTTCAATGAGAAATCAACTTCTTTAACACTAGAGAAAACAAAACAGGAAAAGATATCCGAACCTTTGAAGATATGCTTGACAAATGAAAAAAATTATATATCTTTAAAAATTTATTAATTCTATTAGATTGCACACCACATTATAACAATGAGTAAAACCATTATTATTTCAATACTTTAGCATATGAATTATAGTAATACAAGCTACTGCCAACTGCTGCATTTCGCCGCTGCCAATCAGTTAAATTTTGACACCAGCTCAAGCAGTGAACATTTTCGCACGCTCCGTTCCCAATTTTAAATTTATATTAGCACATATTCTCATGTCATTAATATTTTATTTTATGATCTCCTGCAATTGCTTCTTTTTGATAAATTAATTAGTTTTTGAGTTTTTACACATATGAACTTGTCAAACTTTTATAACAAACCTTACATAAATGCATCTCATTATAGCAAGTGGTTTGTTATATGGGAGAAGATAAGATACTGGAAGATCGCATGGAAACGCGGAATAACCCTCCGGCCACACGTGCAAGAACAAGTTCGAATAACTCTAAAATTCACACATACACTCACAATCTGGCAACTTGCAGCTCACTGGCAACGAAATTTCAGAGGCAGTAAATTGTTGGCACTTGCATGCAAGTGAGAGCCTAAACAGAATCAAAAGTCGGTCAGTCAAACGGTATTTTTGTAAGTGTTAACACCAGCAAACAACAAACATCAGTTCATAAAAACAACTAAGAAAATGGCTTTGAACGTACCCCAAAAAATATAATAAATTCTAAGAGCCTGAACAGAATCAAAAGTCGTTGCGACCAACGATCCTCTCTGGTCATCGAACGCAGCGAATGCGTCCAGGGGCCGAATTACAGCACCCGTCAACGAATGAGCAGTCGAATCGAATAAAATTCCGGTTCGATTATTTTTTGGTATTACTGCATTCGATCGAACACGAATCGAAATTTATTTCGATTGTTATCAGAAAACTGTCACTTGACAGCAAAAGCACAACAAATACAAATTTTGCAATTGTAGCTTCTATGTGATAAGTGCTTTAAAGATTTAAAATTGTCGCATAATTAGTCACGGTTGACGTTAAAGTCAACACAATCACAAAACCTCAAAGGTTTTAGCTCGGCACGATTAATAATCTATTTTATTCCTTTTTTTTATACTTTTTTTTTATAAAATATTTATTACAAACTTAGTGTATACCTAACCTTAGTAAATATACGTTATAAACATTAGTGGCAAAGTGCGCACGGTGGCAGAGAGCCAGCTATTGAGGCGGACTTAGTATATTCTTAAAATAAGTTCATATACGCTATAGACATTAGTGGCAAAGTGCGCACGGTGGCAGAGGGCCAAACAGATTCAGGAGGTGGACGGCAGAGGGCCGACGGCAAAGCAGGCCTTCACAACGTAGACCTACTTAGTAAACGGTGGGTTGCTGAACCCGGCAAGCCGAAGCTTAAGTTGTGACCGGAGTCGAAAAGCCGGAGCTTGAGGGTGACCGGAGTCGAAAAGCCGGAGCTTGAGTGTGACCGCAGTCGAAAAGCCGTAGCTTGAGTGTGATCGTAGTCGAAAAGCCGGAGTTTGAGTGTGACCGGAGTCGAAAAGTTGGAGCTTGAGTGTGACCGGAGTCGAAAAGCCGGAGCTTGGGGTTAGGTGGCTTGATTACAGAATTCTGCAATCAATTTTTAATTCCCTGACTTTATCACCACCCGAAAGTTGACTTACAATTAAAACATTAATTGAAATCACCTGGGATGTCAAGCGAACTCAACATGCCTAAACCAACATTTTGCGCACTACTTATTTAATGTTCACTGCTAACTACATGTGAATCATATTATTGTTGTCATGTTAGCAAGTAACACAATGCTTCGTCGCTATAACTAGCATGTCTGTTTACATTGCAGCTAAAACGAGTTTTGTGTGTATGTGTGCTGCACTGTGATTGAGGCATTAAGCAGCCTCCACTGCAGTTAGTACTTACATGGGGGACCACATTGAATCCTCGCTTGCATTATTATTATTTTGTTTTTTTTTATTATTTTTTTTATTCTATTCTATTTCATTTAATAATTTTTCTTTTTATTTTTTTTTTATTCAGTGGTATCTTTTTAGTTTTAATTAAATGTTTGGCTTTGGTGATTCCATGGCAAGCCAAAGCATGCAGTTGTTGGTGTTGGTAAGCAATTCGGCAGCTGCATGATAATTAAAGCGGCGCATTGAATTGCCGTCGGCATTTAAAACTATTTTTTCCTTATATTATACGAATCTATATATATTTATTTATTTATTTGTAACGACTTCAGTCGTAACAAGTGAAGTCGTCGTACATGTCCGATTGCTTGAAAGCTCAACAAAATATTCCCGTTAGTTTGTCGTCGTATAATGTCGACTGACTTGTACGACCGTGCGAAACCCCTATTCAGGCTGTAAGTCTGCGATTTATCGTTGTGACCAACGACCTGCGATTTGATTTTGGACGTGTTCATATCGCACACTAAAAACAAAACAGTCACAACTCATGACATTTCATGTCATGAAAAAACATGACATTTCAGGAGAAGCGAAAAATAAAACCCTTTGGTTGATACTGCAGAAGAAAAGCAATTTTCATTTAAAAACACAAACTTTATTCTTCTTGTTAATGAAGAAAATAATGAAAACTAGTAAGGTATATCTTCGACTTGGCCGAAGTTAAAATACCCCCACGGCCGATTCTTAAGGGTGGAAGAATCTTAAATTGGAGGGCTTTTTGTATGAGATTCTGAGAGATTTTATTATTTTTATGTGTCTAAAATACATACATATCAAATTGTTTTCCTGCAGCTTAAGTATAAGCTTTTTTATAAAGTTTTAAATTTTGGGGTTGTATGGGATTTGGGCGTGTTAGATTGTCTATGACGCCCATTTTTCTAACATACCTTAGTTTCGACATAGAATACACAAATACCGAGTTTCTGTCTTGTAACTTTAATATTAGCCTCTGTATAGATTTTTCAATTTTGGGGTCAATTTCAATGTATGGGAGGTGGGCGTGTTAATGAGTGGATGAGACGCCCATTTTTATAACACACCTCAGTTTTGAAATTTAATACACAAATACTGAGTTTCCATATTGTAACTTTAATATTAGCCTCTTTATAGATTTTTCAATTTTGGGGTTGTATGGGAGGTGGGTGTGTTAATGGGTGGATGACGCCCATTTTTAAAACACACCTCAGTTTTGGTATTAAATACACAAATACCGAGTTTCAGTTTTGTAACTTTAATATTAGCCTCTTTATAGATTTTTAAATTTTGGGGTTGTATGGGAGGTGGGCGTGTTAGTGGGTGGATAACGCCCATTTTTCTAAGACTTCTCAGTTTTGATATAGAATACACATATACCAAATTTCAGTATTGTAGCTTTAATATTAGCTTCTTTGTAGAGTTTTCAATTTTGGGGTTGTATGGGAGGTAGGCGTGGTTTTCATCCGATTTAGCCCATTCTCGAACTTGACCTTAGTTTTTTAAAAAAAAGCTTAAATATCGAATTTCATTACGATAGCTTCAAAATTACGGCTGTAATCGTGTCCACAGACAGACAGACGGACAGACGGACAGACGGACATGGCTAAATCAACTCAGGTGGTGATGCTGAGCAAGAATATATATACTTTTCCATACCTACCACGCCTCCTTTTGGGTGTTACACACGTCGTGACAAAATTAATAAACCCCTTACGCAGTACGCGTGGGGGTATAAAGATAGTAAGAAATGTGTTTTGTGAATTGATTTATAACAAGAAGTCGATATAAAAAAATTTGAGTTGTGACTCTTTTATATTAAGTGCTCGATATATTTTCATGTATTGTTGTGCTTTGCGATATCGTCAGTCGCAACGAATTTTGATTCTGTTCGGGTTCTGATTCAGTTCAGGCTCTGAATGTCGAACATGGAAAAACAATGTTGTCCCTTATGCACTTTTATGAAAAATGCTTATGGGGAGTTTATAAAATAATTTGGTTTGGTGAATGTATACCCAAGTAACAATTTTAACCGTATTTTAATTCTTGCAGAGCTTATAGTGCTATATCATAAAGCAACAGGCTTCAACTTTAGCTTTAGTAGCGCTAATTATTCAGAATTTGTCTAGGTATGTGTGAAAAATAAACTATGTGTGAAAAATTTGATAAATATTTGTGATGATAACAATGACAAATAAACTAAAGTTATAATAAAGTGTTAATTATATCATACTAAAAATATGTTCGTTTATCCGTTATATGTTGCGAATTTTTTAATACTTCGTAAAACTACAACGGGCTTCAAAAAATACCAAAATTAAGGAATGTTTATTATTTTCATATACAAAAAAAATATTAACATTCCTTAAGCTGAAAATGCTTGAAATTCTTTGTATTTAAATATAAATTTAATAAGAATCATCAATTTGGTTTAAAATTATATTCTAAACTATATCGCCATTTTTTCTGACTCCTGCTCTGTTGCAGATTTTATAAATTCCTTTACAGAACTCAACTATCGAGCATTTTTCTTATAATTAAAGGCAATTAGCAGCAAAAAAAGCTGGGGTAAAGCTTTAACTACAAATGACACAACTTTAGAACACTTTTAAAACTCACTCGTACCTAGTAGCTCCAACAATGTTACTTGGGTTATGTTTAACCTACAGAGATAAAATTTGGTCTGTAAGAATTTTATACCAAAACTAAGGTGCGTTCAAAAATTGATTGTAACCCGTCCAAGAACGCGCCCACCTCCCATGCAACCCTCAATAGCGAAAATACTAAAAAGGCATTAACATGTGAGCTACAGAAATAAAACTTGAAATTTTTATAAATTGTTGTACATTTTTCATCAAATTGAAATGCTTATAAAATATGGGCTTCATCCGCTCACGAACACGCCCAATACTATTATTGTATTTTGAAAATGTAGGTTTAGGGTATTTCATAGTCGGGCTAGACCGACTTTAGAATTTCTTTACTTGTTGTCCCAAAAATGATGCATTAGGCGTTGCCACCCTTCATTTTCCATTGTGTGTTTTGATCTGTACAGTGATTTAATGATATTTAATAATAAAACACGCTGTGAGGTGTTCTGATCTTTATATGGTAAAACACTTAAAAAACATCGTGTTGTGGCTCTTTTACTATGTCTATACCATTGCTGCCAACTTTGTGGGAAAAATCCCTTTTGTGGGAATTTTTAATTGCTGTGGGAAAAGGGAATTCCCGTGGTATTTTTTAATTCATGTGGGAAATTTTTCCCACACATTTTTTAATTACCGTATATTCGCGTATACCTAAATTATTTTTATTCAATAATTTACAATTAAAGACTGTCCCAGAAGTAACTGTCCTTTTGTTTTTAGGTTATTTATAAAATAGTGTTACCTCTATAGCAACATATTTGGTACCTAAATAAAGTATAAATATTGCAGATTAAAAAAAAATACTCATTCGTTAAATAAAAGAGCTACTGAAAAGATGTCGTCTCAACAAGAAGAAAAGCGGAAAGAAATTATTTGCAAATATCTGGAAAATCCCAACACCACGTACAAAAAGATCGGTTAGGAAGTTGGCATGTGCGTGAGGACCATAAAACGATACAAAAAGCCTACCTCTTTATCAAAAACGCCAGGCTCAGGGAGAAAAAGCGGTCCAGCGAACCAAGCGGTGGTCCAGAACGTTAATCGGCTGTTTACTCAGAATCCAGGCATTTCGGTTCGTGATATGGCAGCAAAAGCGGGAACATCGAAGTCAAGTGCTCAACGGATTAAAAAATTTTACAATCTAAGGAGCTATAAAGTACAAAAAGTACCTGACAGGTCAGAACAAAAGGACACCGAACCAAAAGGAGGGCTCGAAAACTTTATCGCGATTACTTGCCTAAATTTGATTGCGTGATCATGGACGATGAAACGTATTGCAAAGCGGATTTCAGGCAGTTACCTGGACACAGATATTATACTGCGGTTAGAAGGGGTGGAGCATCCTCTATATTTACCACAGAAAAAACATACCAAATTTCCAAAGAAATACATGGTGTGGCAGGCCAATTGCAAATGTGGCCTTCGAAGTAAGGAATTTGTGACAGATCGCACAAACAACACCGAAATTTACATCAGAGAGTGTCTGGAGCAGCGTTTGCTGCCTTTAATACGTCAGTACCAAGGTTCAGTACTATTTTGGCCTGACTTAGCAACATGTCACTACGCCCAGAGAACGATGGATTGGTACCAAGCCAATAATGTCACTGTTGTACCAAGAGAAGCCAATCCTCCGAATTGACCCGAACTTCGTCCAATCGAAAGATATTGGACTTTAATGAAAATAAATCTTAAGAAGACCAAACAAACTGCGAAAAACATCAAAATATTTTGACGTAAATGGCGTCGGGCATACACTAAGGTCAACGAAAGGTCGGAAAAAACCTAATGGAGGACCTTAATCAAAAAGTGCATACATTTTTTAAGTGTATTTTTTCAGTGTAAATAAAATGTTTGTTTATTTTGTAATGTTCACTTACTGAAAAAATTTTTTAAAAAAAATCATTGTTTTTTTATAATAAAAAAAAGGACAGCTATTTCTAGGACAGTCTTTATAAAGCTCGTGAGCATTTTTATGTATTTGTGAAGAAAAACTTATAATCTGTAACATTAATTGCCGATTCAGTTTTGTTTCTTTTTTTTGTGTTTTTTTTTTGTTTAATTTACTATTTACTTAAAACAACTTCAATTTTATTTTATTCAAATAATTGAAAAAAAAAAATGGTGAACGTTCTTCACTCAATCACTTCGTGGCGCACTTTAAGTTTATTAAAGTTTTCTTCACTTTTTATGTATATTTTTGCATCTCAACTTATTCTATTTTTCAGCATTATTATTTTTTTTATCCTTTTAACTTTGATTTATTTAGCACTGTTGTAAGTATTAAAAACTATTCGAGACACAATATATTCAATATATGAATAAGAATTTACTCGCAAATGCAGAAAGCAAAGAAATTAAAAAACAAGTGAGTTGAATTATTAATTACAATATTGTTTTTATTTATGATATCTTACTTTTGCTTTATATACCAATATGTGGATGATTTGGTAAAAAGTAGAAAGATGCTGGAACGCTAGACATATCCAAGAAAACACCGAAAGATTTAAAGCGACGTTACTTTTGATGTGGCAGTACATAATAGTACATAATATATTATGATGATTAGGATTATGATTAACTATAGTTAATGACGTGGCTTCGATAGTAACTTGGACTTGGATCAAGCAAGGAATTAATTTTAATGCAGATCAAGTGTCCTTTTGTATACTGTCTTCAAGTAAAATAAATATCTCTAAAATGTTTCCATTTCACTATTCCATTTTATCATACAATTCATAAAAGTTTCAACTCTTTTATGTGCTCAAATTTAACATGATGTTGTACAATTTTGTTTTTAGTAGGTGATTTTGCTCTTAGCATGCAGTCAAATATTTATCCAAAAACTGTTGGAAACGCGTAAAACACAACAAATGTAACAAATAATGACAGTTTTGTCCTCAAAAGGGAAATATTTTATATAAGAGTTACAAGGATTTTATTGGCTATTAAAAAAATTGTTTTTGGCAGTCCCGAGTCTTAAATCGACTTACACTGGGATTTTCGGGATTCAAAAAAGATCAGGATCCCGGGATCCCGACATCCCGGGATTCACATCCCTAGTTGGTAGTCAAGTTCGAAAAGTTTGAGTGTGTTACACTGCGAGCACACGTGCAGGTAATCTCTTGCAAGAAGAGAATACATCGATGGTTAAGCGCACAAAAGTCGATTTTGTTTCTAAATTTCAATATATTTCAGAACAAAACACAAATTTCAACTGTACTATGAGCAGCATACATTGGTTATGCATTTTCAAGAAATTTACACAAGGTAGATATTATATTTATGATTTGGAAAATCCAGTAAACCCATTTTTGACAAAAGGTCACTTATCACTTTAGTGAGCTTAACCATCGACATATTATCTCTGAAAATTTTAAAATAGTTGTATCTTTTGGACTTTGTCCTACAACCAGTGAGAACAATTTGTATGACATATAATAATACGACAGGCCAATGAGACCTAGTTGTCTCAGTGCCAGCGTTCGCAACCATTTCTTTGTTTCTAAGGAAATTGGTGTGGTAAATATGGGCCTTGGAGGGCCACGGCACTGTTGGGTGTAGTTTTAGAATAAAATCACTCTTCACTATTATGATAATAGTGATTGTTTTAATATCAATATCGGTTATTTGCGGTATTCTGATTGCATAACGTGTGGGATAGCACTGCTGTGTGAAATACTCCTTTGCAAGCCAGAGGCTTGCTGGTCATTTGTGTTGCTATTTTGCCAAACGGGGCAAATATTGGTTCCACTGTGTTTTCTGGGGCTGCTCCTGTTTGCTATGCCGCGACAAAAGGGAAATCCCATAATCCCACGAGTGACTGAACGATTCAAGCGCCAAATCCCGAGGCTCATTCACGATGAGGGTCGGCCATTGTGGAATGTAAGTTTGGAGTGGTGCCACATTAACACTAACGCAGGTGCCGCCAAAATATGTTTTGTATGGTGGGTAGGGAGGTTTTTATATAAATTTACTCAAATATGCGCCTGGAAAATCCTTTAAGGAATTTCAAAAATAGGTGTGAGTAAAGCCTCCCAAGTTGAATACCGGTTTCTGCGAAAATTGCATCTGCGTTGGCAAAAAGATGGCTGAGTTTAGGATTCCATGGTGTGGAACCTAACTATCGAGGTCCGCATGGTTGCCGGCGAGTTTAGTTCATTCTGAACAGTTTAACTGAGTGGTTGAAAAAAAGTGATAAGTGAATGAGTCGCGGGATTAAGACCCGACTCCGCAAAAAAAAACATAAGAACTGTGTTAACAATACGTGCAACTACAACGATATTCTCTGATATTTAAGTTCTGCTTGCTAGCTTGAAAGCCAACGGCGAGCGAGGATTACATTTTTTTTTTTCTTGTATGTTGTGTGAAAAGTGTGAAATAAGCGCGAACATAGTTATATATAATGTAGTGTTGCAAATTTAGTAAATTACTTTAGTAATTTACTAAATTCTGCAAATGCCGGCTGAAACCAACCTCAAAATCATCAGCGGCAGTAATAAAGGATTTTTGGAAGTCCGGCGCACGCAACTTTGAACGTTGCAAAACAAAAAATATTACTATATGAAAATATTAATCATACAAGTTTTGCGTGGAAATTATAATTTTGTGTTTTTCAGACTTGGGACTAAGAGCGTGTCGCTGTGTAAGGAGCTAGTCAGAGCTGCAGAAAGTGGAAAAAAAAACTTAGCATAGATTGCGGATTTGGCGCACGACGGAATTAGCCGAAATCGAGACACGGAGTGTAGGCGCGATTTTTGTCCACGTACTCTCGAAGTTTCACCAACATATTCACGGAAGGTGCGGTGAGTTCGTTCTTTTTTTGTCTTTTAATTGCCACATTGCTCCGTAGCTACGGACATACCTTGCAAGAAATTATTTTACTTGGCGCTTCAGCCACAAAGATTGTGGGTAGACTTGACTTGGTTCACTTAGCTCAGTGCAGTAAAAACAAGTTAAGTAGTACAGGATAATATACTAAAATAGAGTGAAAATAATATCAAACTTAAATTGGTGCTGGATTCGATTGGAATAAGCGCCATGTAGATTGAGTAAGGATTGGATTAAGACTATATTCAGAATAAATTAAAATGATAGTGATTTAATTAAAAATTAAATCTGGATTAGAATTGAAAGCGAATTAAAATTAGGATCTTATTTAACCTGAAGTAATCTTTAATCAAATTAAACTTAGATTAAAATTGGAAAAAATATATCTGGATTAAAATTGAGGTCGAATTAATATTAGATTAAAATTAAAATTAAATTGAGCTAAGGAAGAGTAGAACTATATTAAAATGAGGATTAAATTAGAATTGCCGTAAATTTAGTCGATATTTAATTAAGATCCGATAAGGGTTCAACTTATAAACAATTTTGGATTCAGAGGAAAAAAAAAATCAAAATAAAATAGGGTATACTAGCATAAAATAAAGCTGTTATCAACATAAAACAAAAATTAGATTAATAGCATCTTTCTGTAAAACGAACGTAACGTGCATTTCACGAAGGCTTCGGTCAAAAGCCGAATGTCAGCTGTTTTCGCTTGATGTAAAAATAATTCCGTTGTCAAACGAGAACAGCTGATTCAGAAATGAACGATAACGTAACAGCAGTGTAAATTTGGCTTTATGTAGCAAAACAAACTGAAACGAAACGTCAAATATAGACGATGAACATTTTCTTATCGTTTAGAAATTTGTTGACATGGAAGTTGCTGTAAAGAAATCGTAATTATAATTTTATTGACAAATACAAGAAGGTAGAATAAATTAATTTATTTTTAGCACAAAAAAAACCACAAGCGAGCAGTTTGGAGTCCTGGTGCAACAAATGGAAAAAAATCCAGAGCTTGCAAGTTTACAGAAAAAAAAACATATGTGTTAAAAAATCAAAACAAGCAAAACAGCTGATGCAAATAGTATTGCCAGCATGTGATATTTTGCCAAAATATGCCCAACATTTTTAGAAAAAAAAGAGCATGTAAAGAAATTTTGTAACTTTTATAATCTGGTAATGCTGCTTTTGACAATTGCTTATGGTTGGAGAGTTTGAATAACGTAAGAAAAGTAAATGAGAACGATGACGCAAAGTAAAAATACAGAAAGCAAATTGTGAACGACATCGTTTACAAACGAACGAGGAGTTCAACGAAGCTTTTGTTTTACAGAAAGATGCTATAAGTGTAATTTAAAATCAAATTGGGATCGGGATCAAACGGAATTTTAATCGGAAATAAATTGAAGCAACATTCGAATCGAATTATTGAGCAGTAAATTAAAATCAATTTAGAATTAGAATTAGGATTAACATAAGAATTAAAATTGGAATTAAAATTTAAATAAGGATAAGAAATAGGATTGGAATTAACATTAGAATTAAAATTAAAATTAAAATTAAAATTAAAATTAAAATTAAAATTAAAATTAAAATTAAAATTAAAATTAAAATTAAAATTAAAATTAAAATTAAAATTAAAATTAAAATTAAAATTAAAATTAAAATTAAAATTAAAATTAAAATTAAAATTAAAATTAAAATTAAAATTAAAATTAAAATTAAAATTAAAATTAAAATTAAAATTAAAATTAAAATTAAAATTAAAATTAAAATTAAAATTAAAATTAAAATTAAAATTAAAATTAAAATTAAAATTAAAATTAAAATTAAAATTAAAATTAAAATTAAAATTAAAATTAAAATTAAAATTAAAATTAAAATTAAAATTAAAATTAAAATTAAAATTAAAATTAAAATTAAAATTAAAATTAAAATTAAAATTAAAATTAAAATTAAAATTAAAATTAAAATTAAAATTAAAATTAAAATTAAAATTAAAATTAAAATTAAAATTAAAATTAAAATTAAAATTAAAATTAAAATTAAAATTAAAATTAAAATTAAAATTAAAATTAAAATTAAAATTAAAATTAAAATTAAAATTAAAATTAAAATTAAAATTAAAATTAAAATTAAAATTAAAATTAAAATTAAAATTAAAATTAAAATTAAAATTAAAATTAAAATTAAAATTAAAATTAAAATTAAAATTAAAATTAAAATTAAAATTAAAATTAAAATTAAAATTAAAATTAAAATTAAAATTAAAATTAAAATTAAAATTAAAATTAAAATTAAAATTAAAATTAAAATTAAAATTAAAATTAAAATTAAAATTAAAATTAAAATTAAAATTAAAATTAAAATTAAAATTAAAATTAAAATTAAAATTAAAATTAAAATTAAAATTAAAATTAAAATTAAAATTAAAATTAAAATTAAAATTAAAATTAAAATTAAAATTAAAATTAAAATTAAAATTAAAATTAAAATTAAAATTAAAATTAAAATTAAAATTAAAATTAAAATTAAAATTAAAATTAAAATTAAAATTAAAATTAAAATTAAAATTAAAATTAAAATTAAAATTAAAATTAAAATTAAAATTAAAATTAAAATTAAAATTAAAATTAAAATTAAAATTAAAATTAAAATTAAAATTAAAATTAAAATTAAAATTAAAATTAAAATTAAAATTAAAATTAAAATTAAAATTAAAATTAAAATTAAAATTAAAATTAAAATTAAAATTAAAATTAAAATTAAAATTAAAATTAAAATTAAAATTAAAATTAAAATTAAAATTAAAATTAAAATTAAAATTAAAATTAAAATTAAAATTAAAATTAAAATTAAAATTAAAATTAAAATTAAAATTAAAATTAAAATTAAAATTAAAATTAAAATTAAAATTAAAATTAAAATTAAAATTAAAATTAAAATTAAAATTAAAATTAAAATTAAAATTAAAATTAAAATTAAAATTAAAATTAAAATTAAAATTAAAATTAAAATTAAAATTAAAATTAAAATTAAAATTAAAATTAAAATTAAAATTAAAATTAAAATTAAAATTAAAATTAAAATTAAAATTAAAATTAAAATTAAAATTAAAATTAAAATTAAAATTAAAATTAAAATTAAAATTAAAATTAAAATTAAAATTAAAATTAAAATTAAAATTAAAATTAAAATTAAAATTAAAATTAAAATTAAAATTAAAATTAAAATTAAAATTAAAATTAAAATTAAAATTAAAATTAAAATTAAAATTAAAATTAAAATTAAAATTAAAATTAAAATTAAAATTAAAATTAAAATTAAAATTAAAATTAAAATTAAAATTAAAATTAAAATTAAAATTAAAATTAAAATTAAAATTAAAATTAAAATTAAAATTAAAATTAAAATTAAAATTAAAATTAAAATTAAAATTAAAATTAAAATTAAAATTAAAATTAAAATTAAAATTAAAATTAAAATTAAAATTAAAATTAAAATTAAAATTAAAATTAAAATTAAAATTAAAATTAAAATTAAAATTAAAATTAAAATTAAAATTAAAATTAAAATTAAAATTAAAATTAAAATTAAAATTAAAATTAAAATTAAAATTAAAATTAAAATTAAAATTAAAATTAAAATTAAAATTAAAATTAAAATTAAAATTAAAATTAAAATTAAAATTAAAATTAAAATTAAAATTAAAATTAAAATTAAAATTAAAATTAAAATTAAAATTAAAATTAAAATTAAAATTAAAATTAAAATTAAAATTAAAATTAAAATTAAAATTAAAATTAAAATTAAAATTAAAATTAAAATTAAAATTAAAATTAAAATTAAAATTAAAATTAAAATTAAAATTAAAATTAAAATTAAAATTAAAATTAAAATTAAAATTAAAATTAAAATTAAAATTAAAATTAAAATTAAAATTAAAATTAAAATTAAAATTAAAATTAAAATTAAAATTAAAATTAAAATTAAAATTAAAATTAAAATTAAAATTAAAATTAAAATTAAAATTAAAATTAAAATTAAAATTAAAATTAAAATTAAAATTAAAATTAAAATTAAAATTAAAATTAAAATTAAAATTAAAATTAAAATTAAAATTAAAATTAAAATTAAAATTAAAATTAAAATTAAAATTAAAATTAAAATTAAAATTAAAATTAAAATTAAAATTAAAATTAAAATTAAAATTAAAATTAAAATTAAAATTAAAATTAAAATTAAAATTAAAATTAAAATTAAAATTAAAATTAAAATTAAAATTAAAATTAAAATTAAAATTAAAATTAAAATTAAAATTAAAATTAAAATTAAAATTAAAATTAAAATTAAAATTAAAATTAAAATTAAAATTAAAATTAAAATTAAAATTAAAATTAAAATTAAAATTAAAATTAAAATTAAAATTAAAATTAAAATTAAAATTAAAATTAAAATTAAAATTAAAATTAAAATTAAAATTAAAATTAAAATTAAAATTAAAATTAAAATTAAAATTAAAATTAAAATTAAAATTAAAATTAAAATTAAAATTAAAATTAAAATTAAAATTAAAATTAAAATTAAAATTAAAATTAAAATTAAAATTAAAATTAAAATTAAAATTAAAATTAAAATTAAAATTAAAATTAAAATTAAAATTAAAATTAAAATTAAAATTAAAATTAAAATTAAAATTAAAATTAAAATTAAAATTAAAATTAAAATTAAAATTAAAATTAAAATTAAAATTAAAATTAAAATTAAAATTAAAATTAAAATTAAAATTAAAATTAAAATTAAAATTAAAATTAAAATTAAAATTAAAATTAAAATTAAAATTAAAATTAAAATTAAAATTAAAATTAAAATTAAAATTAAAATTAAAATTAAAATTAAAATTAAAATTAAAATTAAAATTAAAATTAAAATTAAAATTAAAATTAAAATTAAAATTAAAATTAAAATTAAAATTAAAATTAAAATTAAAATTAAAATTAAAATTAAAATTAAAATTAAAATTAAAATTAAAATTAAAATTAAAATTAAAATTAAAATTAAAATTAAAATTAAAATTAAAATTAAAATTAAAATTAAAATTAAAATTAAAATTAAAATTAAAATTAAAATTAAAATTAAAATTAAAATTAAAATTAAAATTAAAATTAAAATTAAAATTAAAATTAAAATTAAAATTAAAATTAAAATTAAAATTAAAATTAAAATTAAAATTAAAATTAAAATTAAAATTAAAATTAAAATTAAAATTAAAATTAAAATTAAAATTAAAATTAAAATTAAAATTAAAATTAAAATTAAAATTAAAATTAAAATTAAAATTAAAATTAAAATTAAAATTAAAATTAAAATTAAAATTAAAATTAAAATTAAAATTAAAATTAAAATTAAAATTAAAATTAAAATTAAAATTAAAATTAAAATTAAAATTAAAATTAAAATTAAAATTAAAATTAAAATTAAAATTAAAATTAAAATTAAAATTAAAATTAAAATTAAAATTAAAATTAAAATTAAAATTAAAATTAAAATTAAAATTAAAATTAAAATTAAAATTAAAATTAAAATTAAAATTAAAATTAAAATTAAAATTAAAATTAAAATTAAAATTAAAATTAAAATTAAAATTAAAATTAAAATTAAAATTAAAATTAAAATTAAAATTAAAATTAAAATTAAAATTAAAATTAAAATTAAAATTAAAATTAAAATTAAAATTAAAATTAAAATTAAAATTAAAATTAAAATTAAAATTAAAATTAAAATTAAAATTAAAATTAAAATTAAAATTAAAATTAAAATTAAAATTAAAATTAAAATTAAAATTAAAATTAAAATTAAAATTAAAATTAAAATTAAAATTAAAATTAAAATTAAAATTAAAATTAAAATTAAAATTAAAATTAAAATTAAAATTAAAATTAAAATTAAAATTAAAATTAAAATTAAAATTAAAATTAAAATTAAAATTAAAATTAAAATTAAAATTAAAATTAAAATTAAAATTAAAATTAAAATTAAAATTAAAATTAAAATTAAAATTAAAATTAAAATTAAAATTAAAATTAAAATTAAAATTAAAATTAAAATTAAAATTAAAATTAAAATTAAAATTAAAATTAAAATTAAAATTAAAATTAAAATTAAAATTAAAATTAAAATTAAAATTAAAATTAAAATTAAAATTAAAATTAAAATTAAAATTAAAATTAAAATTAAAATTAAAATTAAAATTAAAATTAAAATTAAAATTAAAATTAAAATTAAAATTAAAATTAAAATTAAAATTAAAATTAAAATTAAAATTAAAATTAAAATTAAAATTAAAATTAAAATTAAAATTAAAATTAAAATTAAAATTAAAATTAAAATTAAAATTAAAATTAAAATTAAAATTAAAATTAAAATTAAAATTAAAATTAAAATTAAAATTAAAATTAAAATTAAAATTAAAATTAAAATTAAAATTAAAATTAAAATTAAAATTAAAATTAAAATTAAAATTAAAATTAAAATTAAAATTAAAATTAAAATTAAAATTAAAATTAAAATTAAAATTAAAATTAAAATTAAAATTAAAATTAAAATTAAAATTAAAATTAAAATTAAAATTAAAATTAAAATTAAAATTAAAATTAAAATTAAAATTAAAATTAAAATTAAAATTAAAATTAAAATTAAAATTAAAATTAAAATTAAAATTAAAATTAAAATTAAAATTAAAATTAAAATTAAAATTAAAATTAAAATTAAAATTAAAATTAAAATTAAAATTAAAATTAAAATTAAAATTAAAATTAAAATTAAAATTAAAATTAAAATTAAAATTAAAATTAAAATTAAAATTAAAATTAAAATTAAAATTAAAATTAAAATTAAAATTAAAATTAAAATTAAAATTAAAATTAAAATTAAAATTAAAATTAAAATTAAAATTAAAATTAAAATTAAAATTAAAATTAAAATTAAAATTAAAATTAAAATTAAAATTAAAATTAAAATTAAAATTAAAATTAAAATTAAAATTAAAATTAAAATTAAAATTAAAATTAAAATTAAAATTAAAATTAAAATTAAAATTAAAATTAAAATTAAAATTAAAATTAAAATTAAAATTAAAATTAAAATTAAAATTAAAATTAAAATTAAAATTAAAATTAAAATTAAAATTAAAATTAAAATTAAAATTAAAATTAAAATTAAAATTAAAATTAAAATTAAAATTAAAATTAAAATTAAAATTAAAATTAAAATTAAAATTAAAATTAAAATTAAAATTAAAATTAAAATTAAAATTAAAATTAAAATTAAAATTAAAATTAAAATTAAAATTAAAATTAAAATTAAAATTAAAATTAAAATTAAAATTAAAATTAAAATTAAAATTAAAATTAAAATTAAAATTAAAATTAAAATTAAAATTAAAATTAAAATTAAAATTAAAATTAAAATTAAAATTAAAATTAAAATTAAAATTAAAATTAAAATTAAAATTAAAATTAAAATTAAAATTAAAATTAAAATTAAAATTAAAATTAAAATTAAAATTAAAATTAAAATTAAAATTAAAATTAAAATTAAAATTAAAATTAAAATTAAAATTAAAATTAAAATTAAAATTAAAATTAAAATTAAAATTAAAATTAAAATTAAAATTAAAATTAAAATTAAAATTAAAATTAAAATTAAAATTAAAATTAAAATTAAAATTAAAATTAAAATTAAAATTAAAATTAAAATTAAAATTAAAATTGAAATTGAAATTGAAATTGGAATTGAAATTAAAATTGAAATTAAAATTAAAATTAAAATTAAAATTAAAATTAAAATTAAAATTAAAATTAAAATTAAAATTAAAATTAAAATTAAAATTAAAATTAAAATTAAAATTAAAATTAAAATTAAAATTAAAATTAAAATTAAAATTAAAATTAAAATTAAAATTAAAATTAAAATTAAAATTAATTTCATTAAAATGTATTTTTAATGAAATGATTAATGTATTTTTTTAGCTCACATTATTAAAATTCATATTCAATTAAGCACTTGACACGACCTGCTGCAAAAATATTCAGCCAAAACTAAAGAAAAAGCCAAAATCCATGCAAACCATTTGAGAGTACTCTCAATTCCTCGAATGCACTCCATAAAAAAAAGGAACAAACGAATGCAAGGTACATATTCGTTTTAACTCTCTGCAATAGAATGACACATTCATTCTTTCTGCAAAATTTATGTTTCGCACTCATTCGTTTCGCTTGGTAAATGATTTTAGAATATGGAATACTCACATAGAATGCATAGAATGGTAAGCAAAAGGAATACATTCCTGCAGCCTTTTAGTCTAGAAACGGCGTAGGGCTTCCAGGTTGATTACTAGGTACATTTTGAACTTGAATTGGTTTTGGTGGGACACTAACAGTTGGTGGGGATGGATTTAATATATGGGAACGCATGAAATTAGGGTACTTATCAGTATTCGTTTCAGTATTATTAAGATTAAATGAAACACGGTTACGTCTTTGATAAGTAGGAGATTTATTCGATAATAGATTGTTTACAGTATTATCCTTATAAGTTAAGGCATTATGCTGCTTGACTACAGTAGAGAAACTGGGAAAAATTTTAGTTTTCAGATTCCAATTAGTATCTAAATGGGACTTGTGTTGGAACTTAGGTTGGGACGTAGGTTGGAACTTAGGTTGCATGATCTTATTTAATGGATTAGGTTTGGGGTCTGAATCAGGGAGGTTAACATTTCCTTTATAAAGAGGATTTTTAGAACCAGGTTTAGAGGTAGAGTTAAGATTAGAATTATAAGAGTTTAACTTAGATTTAGACTTATTGTTAGATCTGGAATTAATATTGACATGAGAATTAGAGCTAGGACTATATTTACTTTTAGAATATTGATATTAATTGTTGTTTGTTTTAGGATTCATTTTGTATACCAAACTTGCTGACACTGTTTCTTTTACCGGCTTATCTGTAAATTCTGTAATTAGCCATTTTCCATTTCGCTCGCCGTCACTAGAGGTATTCAGGAACATCCACGCAAATTGCGCTGGGATGTTAAGTTTGAAACTGCAGAATTTTTTACGTTTATTTGTAATTTTCAAACAGTTTGTAACAGATATACCAAATATTAAAAACTATAGTTTGTACTAGTTTCAGGTTACCAATTACCAATTTTATTTTTAGCAGGTTACCTTTCTGCTTTGGTAGCAAATCGTAAAATTTTTAGGAATGCTAGAATTTCCCACACCCATGAAGATCTTATGTGGTTTTTAATTTTGTCATTTGATCCAGAAATCGTAACAAAAAAGAATTTGATATTGGAAGTGCAAAAGCGAAATGATTTATACCAAAATATTTGGTTGAAATTATTACTGAAGGCCCAGGCGAAATAGATAACTTTGCAGAAATGTTAAATTATTTAGGGGAAAGCTCGTCCGATGAAGTTACATTTTTGATTAATATATTATTGAAAGAAATTTTATCTCTGATTTTTATTTCTTCGATAATACTAAAGTACCATTTTATATCCTGCTTTTATCTTAATATTATTTCATATGCAAGCAAACATTTTTAGCTTTAATTACACTAGTCTACAAGGTTTTTTATCCAGAAACCTGCATGTTTCTTCTATAAAAACTTTTTACGCTGCTTCTACTCAGTTTTTCCCTAACAGGTCGAGTTTTTGAGATACAGGGTGATTTGTATTTTTTAGACTTTGATCCAGTTTTTCTTATCTAGAAACTAAACTATTTGTTTAAGTATATTTATATTATAAAGTAATAATTTGTGTGTCATCTGACAGATAATTAAATATGCTATCTAATGTTGTATTAACCATTTGTATGTCGGCTTTCTTCTCTGAGATATTTAAGTCTAAATTTGAAATTTTAAATTTTTGGATAACAAATTATGAACTTTGACCGTATTTTCCATAATGTTTGAAGCTATTTTTCAAATATGTTTTAATTTGATGTTATTTAATATTAAATTTCCTTCATTAATATGCCAATAGCAATATGATAGAGTTTGGACAAAAATTGCAAAAATTAAAACAAGTTTTTAAGGCATTCTGCTTTAATTCCCCAAAGAACATTTTCATTTAAAAAAGCAAATTTTTCAGGTATTAAAACTGTATTTTATTAAGAAAAATATGTATATAATAACATTTCATTATATAATTGAAAATAAAGGCTCATGGCGAATCTTTGATTTGCCGAAGGGTATTGGGCTGAAGAGTTAAAAGAAGGTCTTGAAGTGGAGATTGAAAATTAAAAATTAATAGACGTGGAAATTCTTTTCTTATACATCGATGCGTTAGTTTCTCGTATAATACTTGTAACGGCGATCTACCAACAACGTCGTTACAAAATATACCAACTCAATCTGCTAACGAATGCCTGTTAAGAACAACAAAAACATCACCACAAATTAGTCATACACAGCTAACGCATGACAAAACAGCCAGCATAGTATATAACAAATACAACATCACAACAAGTTAAACACACACAGCCAAGCAAACCCCAGCCAGCATAGTGTGCAGCAACAACAACATCACAACCAGTCAGACACACCGCCAACGCATGATAGAGCAACCATCAGCTATAAGCAGAATTTGTATAGCATGCAATATAATTCACAACACGTTTTGTAAATATACTATTTAAGACGAGCCAACTGTGTCGGCAGTGGGGGCGGTATGAAGGCGTAGTGCCTTGTCCGTCTTTTAGTTAGCGCGGCTCGAAGGCGTAGTGCCTTGTCCGTCTTTTACTTGGCAACGAGTAAACTAACTTTTTTATAGCAAAACACCGAAAGGCGGGTTGCTTGATACATACACTGTAGTTAGATTCCGTATTTTGCACTCGGTTGGACTTCACTGCGGCTTCGGTCAGTCGGATATCCTCCCGAATACTTTATAGTGGTGTTTGTTGCACTCGGTCGGACTTCACCGTCGGCTTCGGTCGATCGGATATCCCTCCGAATATTTAGCTTGTCGTGTTTGGGTTGGACTTCACCGCGGCTTCGGTCAGTCGGCTATCCTCCCGAATACACCGTAGTTGTGACTGTCGTATTTGGTCGGACTTCACCGCGGCTTCGGTCAGTCGGCTATCCCTCCGAATACTTAGATTGTCGTGTTTGGGTAGGACTTCACCGCGGCTTCGGTCAGTCGGCTATCCTCCCGAATACTCCGTAGTTGTGACTGTCGTATTTGGTCGGACTTCACCGCGGCTTCGGTCAGTCGGCTATCCCTCCGAATACTTAGCTTGTCGTGTTTGGGTTGGACTTCACCGCGGCTTCGGTCAGTCGGCTATCCTCCCGAATACTCCGTAGTTGTGACTGTCGTATTTGGTCGGACTTCACCGCGGCTTCGGTCAGTCGGCTATCCCTCCGAACACTTGGCTGGTCGTATTAACTACCCGTTAGGAATTATATAAAGAAAGCATATGATAAATTTATTATTCTTATTAGTGAAAAAGAAACATATTTATAAGTTATTTATACTACCTGCGAAATGTAAATATATATTTATCTTATTTAATTTATACTACATACTACTACATAAGATATATAAATTACATTGTATAATTTAATGCTGCAAAAGATGTATGTATGGTACTTTTGTATATAATCATTTAACAGTAAGAGTATATTTTCCAAATCCAACGCACTCTGTCGAGCTCTGTCTAAGCCAAGTCGCATAAACTCGCCACGAACGCAATCACCGATATTTACCGAAGCACCGAATACCGAGTATCACCGAACCAGAACCAGTCTTTACCGAGGCAGAGTAAGAGAGGGCAATTGTTGGAAAATTATAGCTTGATATCCACGAATGATTGTTTTTGTGTTTTTGAAAAGACTTATGTACAAAATATATATACATATATAAACATAATTAATCATAGAGATTACTCAATAAAACTGATTGTACTTGAAATAATAAAACCAACAAGTCTTTTTATTTAACGGAGGTTCGAGGGTCCTTCGTTTGATCCTGGAGCGGCTGAGTCATACCTCAGCCTTTGAGAAAACCCCCTAACAGACTCCAGCAGCAGTCAACCATCATGCTTTCGTTCCAATCCCCTTGATAGTGGTTTTCGATTCTTAGCATGTCTTGATGGAAACTTTCCCCTTGTTTATGGCTTGTTGCACTTAAATTTTCTGGAAAAAATCTAGGTGCGAATGCAAAAAATGTATTTTGAGTGACATCCGCGCACCCATTTTGCGATAGTTCTCTAAAAAGTCTTGAGTAATATTTCTGTAGTTGTTGCTTTTCTTATTCCCAAGAAAATTAAAAACGATATTCTTAAATGATAACCACATTGGGTTATAACATGATGGGTGACTACTGCTGGGGTCTTATACGAGAAACTAATGCATCGATGTATAAGAAAAGAAGTTTCACGTCTATTCATTGTTAATTTTCAACCTCCGCTTCAAGACCGTCTTTTAACTCTTCAGCCCAACACCCTTCGGCAAATCAAAGATTCGCCATGGGCCTTTATTTTCAATTAAATAATGAAATGTTATTAAATACATATTTTTCTTAAAAAAATACAGTTTTAATACCTGAAAAATTTGCTTTTTTAAAAGAATTTAAGCAGAATGGCTTAAAAACTTGTTTTAATTTTTGTAATATTTTCCAAACTCTATCATATTGTTATTGGCATATTAATGAAGGGAATTTAATATAAAATAACATCAAATTAAAACATATTTGTAAAATAGCTTCAAACATTATGGAAAATACGGTCAAAGTTCAAAATTGTTAACCAAAAATTTAAAATTTAGACTTAAATATCTCAGAAAAGAAACCCAACATACAAATGGTTAATACAGTATTATACAGCATATTTAATTATCTGTCAGAGGACATACAAATTATTACCTTACATGAAAAAGTTTAGTTTCTAGATAAGAAAAACTGGATCAAAGTCTAAAAAATACAAATCACCCTGTATCTCAAGAATTCGACCTATTAGGGAAAAACTGAGTATAGGCGTTGAAGCAGCGTAAACAGGTCTTATAGAAAAGTAATTCAAGTCTCTGGATAAAAAAATGTTCGTGAATTTGTGGACTAGTGTTATTTTTGACTAATGACCTTCATTATGACTAATAAGTTGCTGAACACTTATGGATTAATTGGTTTATATATTATATATCACAGTTGTAAATCCCATAGATCAATTTGCTCATTTTGCTCACTTACAACAACTTCAATCTTTTCGTATGTTGTAATTCTGAGAATTGACTTCGCCGGCGCATACTTGCTCGCGTTGATATCAGAGTTTTTGCTTCTGCGTGTGTTTTGTTGGTATTTACACTCAATGTGGTGGCTAGATTTTTGGTGTCAGTTTTGCAATTTATTTAAGAATCATGTATCGCCGTCGAAGTTATAATTTTTATATTTTTTTTTTTAATTTATAATTTAACTCCCTGCCACAACACATCTGTTAAAGCCGTTTCAGACTATCTGATAAATCAAACAACTTATTGTATGCTTTTTTGTCAGAGTTCTCAAAACATCTGACAGGTCACAGAATATTCTTATGATTATGTTCACACTATCAGAGACTTTCTGTAAGAGAAAAATTAACTTTGAAAAACAGAACTAAATAATTGCATAATTCATGCAAATTATTTATTTAATCAATTTCATTACCTATTTTTTGTTATTTTCAATAATTTTTGGCAACAACAGATTAACAATTTTGGTTTGATTTCTCTGATGGAAATAGAAACAATTCTAATGTCAAAAATATCGTTTGCTTTGTTGTTTGAGAACTCTATCAACAGATAAAAATGTGTTCACATTATCTGAGCTTCATTGTTTGACAGATCATGTGAGAAGTTGTATGATTTATCAGATAGTCTGAAGCGACTTTTATATACACTGCGCGTCATTAGCTTAAGGACATATGCACTCCGCTGAAAGTCAATTACAAAAAAATGTCTTCTTATAAGTTAATAATTTTTTATGTAAAATAAATTTGAATATATTCCACTGTACTTCTACACAAAAGTAGGCACATTGCAATAAGTACCGTTAAATTCCAATGAAAAATACCCAATTAGCCAAACAAGCTTGGAATAAGCTTTAAGCAAGCTAACAAACGTAAGCCTCAAGCTTGGATAACGCTTTCATTTACTATTGTAGAACGCTTACATGTAATTGTAGGATAAACGAAAGTGAACCCTTGGAATAATATTCCTTACTTCAAGCTTAATCCAAGTGTTTTTTTTTACAATTGGATATAAGTGTTTTAATAAGCTTTTTCCATGTGTGCTACATTCAACAAATCAATTAGCACTCGCGAAAAATTTTTATTCCGTAGCTCAGTTGGCCAGCCACTGGTTATTTGATTTATTGGACATCCAAGGTTCAATTCCCAACCGGAACATTTTATTTTTGTTTATTTTTTATTTGCGTTTGTTAAAATTGAAGCATATATTTATATGAAAAATTGCATGCCTTCAAAAATTTTTATGTTTGCTACCCCAGGAATCGAACCCGCAAACCACCGCATATGAGTCGGACACTCTAACAGCTTGCCGTAAGCCTTATGGCTGTTGAGCGAACAAAATGAAAATAAAATACATTTATGTATGTATGTATATATGAGAGCATCACAACTTTGAACAGTTGTTAAACTATTACCGTTGTCAGCGTTTTCTAAGTATGATTGCAAAACACTTACTTAATGCAAGCCTTTCCAAGTACTATTGTACATCACTTGCTTTTTGTGTTTGACGCAATAGTTATACAAAGGAACTTGGAAATTTATTACCTGGGCAAGTGTTTTTCAAGCGTGCTTGGATAAGGCTTGCTTTTTGTATTGCATGTAAGCTTAATCCAAGCACTATTTCCAAATGGCTGATTGGGTAGTTGCAAGCATGCCAGAACGATCGTTTTGAAATGCTTCATTAGGATAAGGACAGTACTGATTTTGGTGTGATCGCGAAAAGTTGTGCAAAATATTTCTTCGCAATTATTTTCTATTTGCATAGTAAGGGCATAAAACACTTTTTGTCGAATAATGGCGAAGGGAAAAATTTTAAGTGAAGCTGAAAAAGCAAAAATTGAAGCGTTTCATGAAGAAGGGTACAGCACCCGTGTGATTGCTGCTAAAATTGCGAGAAGCAAAACAGTGGTGAATAATTTTTTAAGAAATATGGAAGGCTACAGCATCAGAAAACAGATTAATAGTACGTGCAGCGTCCAATTCGGCTAAGTCTGCAGCAAAAATCAAGGCTGAAACGGGAGTAGAAGCTAGCCTTTCAACAGTGCTTCGCGTTATTAAATCATCTGGACATTTACAGCGAAAAAAATTAAAAAAAAACCACCACTCAATCAACAACGTAAGCATTTTCGTCTAGAATTTGCTAAACGAACAATGTCCTGGACTACGGAGTGGAGAAGAGTAGTTTTCTCGGACGAAAAAAAAAGTGATTTAGATGGCACTGATGGCTACAATTATTACTTCCACGATTTAAGAAAAGAAGAACGGTTTTTAGCTAGACACCATAGTAGAGAGGGTGGTGTAATGGTATGGTGCGCCATTTCCTATTATGGAACGATTGATCTGGTTTTTGAAAATGCGAAAATGACTGCACAAACATATAAAAGCATTCTGGAAGTGGCTTTCCCACAATTTAATAATTTATTTGGATCACTTGATTGGACCTACCAACATGACAATGCTCCAATTCATACTGCAAGACTCGTAAAAACCTGGATTCGAGAGCAAAGTGTTGAGGTTTTGGAATGGCCCCCTTACTCACCTGACCTTAACGTTGTGGAAAATCTGTGGGGTTTGCTTTCGAGAAAAGTTTACGAAAATGGAAGGCAGTTTGACAGCAAAAATTCTTTAATTGACGCCATCACAATATCATGGGATGAAGTTAACCTAAACTACTTGAATCACTTTACGATTCAATGCCCAGACGTGTATTTGAGGTGATTTTAAAGAAAGGTGGTAGAACCCACTACTAATAATGGTAGGCATTATGATAACAGCCATTTAGGACCAAAAAAATGTAAATCCGTCACACTTCTTGGGTTTTTTCTAGTTGTCCTTATCCTAATGACAAACGAAAAAGTACGAAATTTAACAAGTCATATCAATGAAATGCTACAAAATGTCCAATACTATTTGAATATAATTTTTTTATTTTAATTTTGTTTTGTTTTTTCATGTTTAATAAATAAAAAAAAACAAAAAATGAAAATTTACTTTGTGTAACTCTTTTAACAATAATAAATTACAATAAAAATTGTTGTCCTTAAGCGCAGTGTATAATACATTTCATTAACAGTTTTTCCCCCCGATAATCATTTAAACGTATAATTTTTATATCAGTACTAATAAGTAAAATAATGAAGAAAAAAAATTAAAACACAGTTTTTTAAAAATAATTGAAATTTTGTACATTTTTTCTTTTGAGTGCACCATTATACAGTAACAAGCAAAATTTCGTTCAATTCTGGCCACTCCTTCTATATTTGTCCATCGTTTGTATGGACTTGAATCACTGTGCACCGTATTGAAAAGATCTGCGATTGTGCATGTTTTCGATTGTGTACAATTTTAAAATTTTCACAATGCCAACGTTATCCGTGAACATTTAGCTAACAACGAAATGAATACCATTCAAAATCCACCGAATTCACCTGATTTGGCTCCCTGCGACTTTTTCTTATTCGGCCAACTCAAGAAACCGCTCCGCAGAACGCATAGCATCCACGATGAGATCATGGTAAAATTGCAGTTGGATCTGATGACCATAACACAAAGCGATATAAAAAATGTTTCGACAATTAGATCAAGCGCTAGCATAAGTGCGTTGCAGTCGATAGGGAGTACTTTGAAGGGGACAAAATCGATTTTGAAGTATATTCTTGTATTTTTAATTTCCTGAATAACTTGCGGGAACTTTTTGACCAAATTTTTGAAGCACACTAAGGCGCCTCACGAAAACAAATTGTTCGACACAGTTGCTCGAAATACTCCTTGGTTTATATAACGATTCTTTTAACCTGCTGTAATGAACCTCCCTGGGTTCTTTTCTTATGCTGCGGTAAGCTCAGCGGGATTCCAGGGTTCGCGACAAGAATTAATAACACTTGTTTCTTCTCTGCTTAGCTATGTAAATGTTTTTATTGTTTCTTTAAGTTAACACAATATATTTTTTATATATATATCAAATATTTAGGTGGGCCTACAAGACACCGATACTGCAAGCTGGAAAAACAAATAGACACGCGGGCTTACAAGCCACGGACTGTGTTTGATTCGAGCAGGCGGGCTTACAAGCCACGGGCACTGCTAGCAAAAAGGTTTTAAAACAGGTGGGCCTACAAGTCACCGACTCTGCTTTCCGCTGCTCTGTAGGTGGGCCTACAAGCCGCTAACTCTGTTCGACGTTATTTGCAGGTTGGCCTACAAGCCACTGACTCTGCTTGATGGGTGGTCTTACTTCGTGTTACGTGATGCAGCTCCTCGATGCAGACTCTGCTCGTTGTTATTCTGGACTCTGCTTATCACACGTTCCCACTGAATGTATATATATCACACACTGAATTTTCTAGCACACTGAATACCAAAAAGACTGATCTTCACAACTGATGATCCAAGACTCTCCTCCTTCTGTAATTGCGCTGCCTTTTATAGTTGTATATATATCACACACTGAATTTTCTCGCAAACTGAATACCAAAAAGACTGATCTTCACAACTGATGATCCAAGACTCTCCTCCTTCTGTAATTACGCTGCCTTTTATAGTTGCCTTGATGTGCCTTTGTTGTCAACAAGTTCCCGTAATCAAAATTTCTCGGTTTTCTTGGCATTAACAACAAACTGTACGCACTTGTTTTTATACTGCAACCTGTTGCTTAAATGTGCACTTTGTTTGGTTCAGCTTGCTCCGCTACTCGACTGAACGAAAAATATCACGCCAGCATTGTACGTGTACGTGTGTTGCGCCTCTCTTTCTTGTTTGTGTTTTCTTTGTTTATTCGTGCAGAGTTGCCAGAGTATATGTAAGAAAAAGAAAACGTAAAATATGTATTTGTGTTACAATTAGTGTCCAACCGAAACCAAAATTTTGACCGAAACCGAAATTTGGCCATTTTTTTAATATTCGGCCGAAACCGAAACTGAATGTCTACATGAGAAGTTTTTTGAAAAACATTTTATTTTTTTAAATTTTTTGTTAAAAGCTTTCAAAAACAAAACAATTCAAACAGATTAAAATAACGTATATATACGATAAATATTCTTTGAACATTAAAGTTCAACCTTAAAATAATAAATAAAGAGGTAATTTTTAATACCACTTTAAGGAATTTTTTAGTATTTAGAGTTAAATATCTTAATATTATAGTCTTAAAACAAGAGCTTGTCTGCATTTACAAAATGAAACAAAATACATTTATCGTTTTGTGCTGCGCCCAACTCACACGGTCAATCAAATGGCTGTGAGTTTTACGTTTTTGTTCAACTTAACAATATTAAAAATTTTGATGAAAGCGAACTCACATCTACTATTGAAATATATGAAAGAAATGAACTAGTAGTGTTCGACCGTATCGGTTTCGGTTTCGGCCATTTTGATGCCGAATAGCCGAAACAGATTAAAAGGGCTGAAACCGAAACCAAATATTCGGTCGGACACTAGTTACAATTCATATGTTTATTTGTTATTAGTAATTTATGTATGTTTGTGAAAAAGTTTGTTTATTCGTGGTGGTGGTGTTCACCAAGTGCGGCGCTTTAATGTTCTCATTATCAAGTGAGGTTATCGATTATTTACGAAAATAAGCTGCTCTGATCAAAATACAATGTTGATCGAAGTACAGGAAATTTTCTAAAGAAAAAAACTACATCATAAAAATAATTTAAAATTTGGTGTTTTTTTCGAGAAAATGGCATTGCAAGTTGAATTTTATTTTTTAAAAACTAATTTTTTGAATTTAGGTGCCCGTAACTTTTTAGTTGTGACTCAATGGAAAAACTTTGCACCGATAACTTGAAGGAAATTAAATTTTCTTTTTAAAAAGTTATCATGTTTGGTAGTAGAGATATGTGATTGTAGATATTGTAGAGATATGTGAGTTATGGATTAAAACGTAATGGCACCTATGATTTTGGTTTTTTCCTCCTAGCTCTCTAGGGGGACATATGCGACCACCCCCACCCATACAATTTTTTGCTCGTAACATGATGGGGAATCACCCCCTGCATTATTGTCCCCTAGGTCTGGGACACCCTGTATACGTTATTATTATCTGTTTGAATTATGTTTTTGAAAACTTTTAACAAAAAATTAAAAAAAACAAAATGTTTTTTAAAAAATTTTCATGTAGACATTCAGTTTCGGTTTCGGCCGAATAATGCATAAATGGCCGAATTTCGGTTTCGGCCAAAATTTTGGTTTCGGTCGGACACTACTTAATAAACATATGATAAGCGGTCGCTTTCTTACAACTCGCTTTGTAAAAAACGCAGGTTTTATCTACTTAGAAAATTTTTTATTTTTTAAGAAAGTTTTAACTTGCGAAAGGAAGGTTCTGGTGGTAGATGAAGAAAATAAGTATACAAACTATAATATTATTATTTGCACCAATACGTATCACAATTAAAAATTTTAAAAATTTTAGCACATTTAAGTTGAGTTTCTCAACTTAAAATGTATAATTCTTTCAAGAAATAGCTTCTTAAATAACCTATCGCCCATTCCACACATAACGCAATACTTTTTTTCAAAAATTTACCTCATGGTTTTCGATTTGTTTTATTTTTGGGCTATAGATTCCTATTAAAATTCTAAGAAGATAAGTTCATTTATTTTTTTTTATCGCCGTTTGTTGAAAAGTTATGACCCTCTCGATTCTGCAAATCGTCCGAAAACGCCAGAATCGGGAAATTTTCAATTAATTGTATCTACGTCACTTTTTATCCATTTTTATAAATAAGGTACCGATGGAAATGTATTGTAAATAACTTTCTGCAAAAAATATATAATTTTAAAATTTTGGATGTTAGGGTTGCCAACCAAATTAAAAAAAAAATTGGTTTTTTTTTTTTATTTTATTTTTTAAATTTGAAGAATAATATTGCCTTTAATTCAAAAGCAATTTAATGATGGAGCTTTTATATATTTTTTTGGCAATTTCAATTTTTATGCACATACCTTATCATTTTGAGGCACTTTATCGTCTATAAATTTCATAATGGCTAAGTTGTTCGAAAATTTGTTCTGCAAAATGGTTTACATTGTTAAGACCAACATTTTATTCATAAATTTTGATGACCTTACACTTGACCTTGTTATAGAAAATTCTTATGGTATTTTTCTTAACTTGGTATAGAAAAATGGTAAAAAGCGAAAAAAATAAAAAAACACAAATTATTTTTTTAACTTGTATTCGTATAAAATTAAAAAAGTGTTGATTGCCATTTTAGAGATTATTCAATTCTAATTGGTTTTGAAGCAAAAAATTTTAAAATCGGTATTAAAACAAAGAAGTTACGATGGTTACTTTGGCGCTCTTTCAATAAAAAAGTTACAATGGATGCGTTTCTAATACAAAATTTTTCGCAACAGTTGCACAACTGTTGAGTAAAAGTCTTCTGAACGGCAATAATCAGTTTCCGCTACTCACAACATGTTGTGAATTTTGGGAGCGCTTTATTTTTCCGCTACATTTACTCAACATGTTGTAATTTTCAATTTGACATATTCACATAGTTTGACACAAATAAAAGTGATAATTCTTTAATGAAAATATTAATTATCTCGTCCAAATTCATATATCCAATAGTTATTAAAATTTTCGTGCTCAAATAAGTCAATTTTTGGAAGTGTTTACAGAAAATGAAAATAACCGTTCAGAAGACACACAACATGTTGTAAACATGAAGTGAACTTTAATGTCAAAAAAGTGTACACTTGAATAAAGCTTATTCACTGAACTTTTTCAAGTGAAAATTTGAAGCTGATTGTGAAAAATATCTCATACAGCTAAGAAAGCTAGCAAAGAGTTTCTTATTTAATTTATGAAAAATATGTAGCGTTTTTTTAAGATAAGTAGTTAAGTTTTTGTAGACTGTCTCTTAACTTTTAATATAAATTTGAAGATTAATTATATATTATTTATATATTATTACTGATAAATACAATATCAAAGAAATCCACCGCTAGTTGTGTGGGTAGTTAGTTGTGCGCTAGTAATTGTTGTGCGCTAGTTGTTGATTGAGTCCAGAAGATTCCTCACAAAAATTAAATCCTTCCTATAAAAACCACCAAATCAAAGATGTACAATTTGATAAATAAATATATAACTATATATAACAAACCTTTTGTCTCATTATTGTTCTTTCATTCACTTTCTTGTAGTTTGTTTACATTAACAAAGCTATCAATAATCATTCAGCTGTGCTTCTTCTTCATTTAGCTAACATTAATTTACATTCAGCACAACAGTGTTCATTTGAACTTACAGAATCACTTGAAATGAAAATGTGAACACTGCATGTGAAAGAGAATATGAATATTTTGTGTACACTGAGTTTTTCCATAGTTACGGATTCTAGCCCCAGGACTGTGGGAGGACTGACAGAATTTTCCATTTCTCCTCTTTATCAGAAGTGTGGGCAAATTTTTCAGTTAGTTATTCCACTATTTCATAGGTTCATGCAGAGTTCATGGAGTCATGCCAAAAATTTTGCTGGCCATATTATTCGTTATATCATCAATGACATTCCGGCAGTACGATATTGATATATTTATTTTTCGATATTTTATTTGTTGGACACCTTTGTGGAAGCGGCTTATTAAGCTCTCGAACGAACTGTTCCCTGTCAATCACTTCACCACCTACGCTCGCAGTTTAAGCTTCAATGTTTTCACCACCAGCCTCCAAGCAATTAATAACTTCATCCATTACATTTTCAGTTGCAATTGCCGCTTGCTTTGATTGCCTTCTGTTTGCTAAGTTTTAGACGGCAACTTCAACAAATTTTCATTTCACCAGCCACTAAATCACTGATTCCTAAATATACCGCAGTTTCGACACGCTCTTTGGTTAAAAATCGCAATCGATCGCGCACGTGATGATGACGATTTCCGAACAAATTGCAACAAGGTTGTGGGGGATTTTTTTTAACTAACAGCTGATTTTCATGAGAGCTATTAGGTCTGTTTCCGTACGCACTTCAAGTAAAGTTCGAGTAAAGTTCGAGTAATAGAGAGTAATGTGATTATTTGTCAAAATGAGAAAATTTGTCAAAAAGTACGGAAACGCTTTCAAGCAAGTTTCAAGCACAACAGCTGTTTTTTGAAAACAATAAAATTTAATTTCGTTGTTTTGTATTTAAAACACTTTCGTAATTGTTTGTTTTAATTATTTATACTAATGTGCTATCCAATTCCATACATTTTTTTCACAACACAACGCAACAATTGAATTTTATCACTTTGGCAATCAGCTGTTCGAAGCTCGAAACTTGAGCTCGAAGAAATTTTTCAAGTAAAGTTCAAGTAATAGAGAGCCACAAAAAGTGACATTTTGCTTGTTCTTCTTCTCTCTCGAGCTGGAAAAATGTGTACGGAAACGCTTTCGAGTAACTTCGTTACTTGAAGTGAGTACGGAAACAGACCTATTACTTGTGAAAAATTCTTTTTTTTAATTTTGACGCGATTACAAAATTGTTTACTTGTGAACAAGAACAGCTGACTTAAAGTTTTGTTAAGTAGACTCGAGGTGGGGCCCATACTTGTCAACCCATACAGATCATTATAACTTTTCTGTTGAAAGAGCGTCAGATTAACCATCGTAACTTCTTTGTTTTAAGACCGATTTTAAAATTTTTTGCTACAAAACCAATAAGAATTCAATAATCTCTAAAATGGCAATCAAAATTTATTTTAATATTATTTTATAATTCTTAAAAAACGTCTTCTTTAAGAATTATATTTGAGCTTAATGCCAAATAATTCATGAAGTAACAGTTTGCTTCAACAACAAAAATCTTTCTCAGAAGAACCGAGCAGACTAGACCATGGTTTCGTCGGACGCTACTCTGACTTATCAGTAGTCTCTGTAGTTCATGCAGTTAGAATTATAAAATAATATTAACAAATTAAAATGCCACAATTTTATGACCCAAAATATTTTTAATTTTATACGAATGCAAGTTAAAAAAATTGTTTTTATACCCCCACGCGTACTGCGTAAGGGGTATATTAATTTTTTCACGACGTGTGTAACGCCCAAAAGGAGGCGTGGTAGGTATAGAAAAGTATATATATTTTTGATCAGCATCACCACCTGAGTTGATTTAGCCATGTCCGTCTGTCTGTCTGTCTGTGGACACGATTGCAGCCGTAATTTTGAAGCTATCATACTGAAATTCGATATTTAAGCTTTTTTCTAAAAAACTAAGATCAAGTTCGAGAATGGGCTGAATCGGGTGAAAACCACGCCTACCTCCCATACAACCCCAAAATTGTAAACTCTATAAAGAGGCTTATATCAAAGTTAGAACACTGAAACTCGGTATTTGTGTGTTCTATATCAAAACCAAGATGTGTTGAAAAAATGGGCATGATCCACCCACTAACAAGCCCACCTCCCATACAACCTCGAAATTGAAAACTCTATAAATAGGCTTTTCTTTAAGCTACAGGTAAAAAATTTGACACGTTTGTATTTTATATCAAAACTAAATCGGGCAAGAGAAGTAGGCGTCATCCGCCTAAGGACACACCCACTTCCCATATAACCCACTTTAGTGAAAACTCTATAAATAGGCTAATATTTAAGCTACACAACTGAAATTCGGTATTTTTGTGTTTTATATTAAAACTGAGGTGTGTTTAAATAATGGGCGTCATCAATCTACTAACACGCCCATCTCCCATAGAGACCATAATAGTGAAAACTATATAAAAAGGTTAATATTTAAGCTACAAAACTGAAACCACCACGAACATGCCAACCTCCCACACAACCCCATAGTTAAAATCTTTATAAAAAGGCTTATATTTAAGCTGCAGGAAAACAATTTGATGTGTAAGTATTTTAGACATATAAAAATAATAAAACCTTTTAAAATCTCATACAAAAAGTGCTCCAATTTAAGATTTTTTTGCCCTTAAGAATCGGCCGTGGGGGTATTTTAACTTCGGCCAAGTCGAAGATATACCTTACTAGTTTTATTTTTATTTCGGTTTTTACCATTTTTTCTATACTAAGGTCAAGTGTAAGGTCATCAAATGACCTTATTTTATGAATAAAATGTTGGTCTTAACAAGATTAACCCTTTTGCAGAAAAAATTTTCGAACAACTTAGCCATTATTTATAGCCATTACTTATAAATTTATAGACGATAAAGTGTCTCAAAATAATAAGGTATGTGCACAAAAATTGAAATTGCGAAAAAAAATATAAAAGCTCCATCATTAAAGTGCTTTTGAATTATAGGCAACATTCTTCTTCAAATTTTAAAAATAAAAAAACCGAAAAAAAAATTTTGCTTTTTTTGAGATATTAGCTATTATATTATATATTTCTTTTAGTTGGTTGGCAACCCTAACATCCAAAATTTTAAAATTATATATTTTTTACAAAAATTTCTTTCCAATACCTTTCCAACGGTACCTTATTTATAAAAATTGGATAAAAACTGACGTAGATACAATTAATTGAAAATTTCCCCGATTCTGGCGTTTTCGGACAATTTGCAGAATTGAGAGGTCAATAACTTTTCTACGAATGGCGATAAACAAAAAATAAATGAACTTATGTTCGTAGAATTTTAATAGGAATCTATAGCCCAAAAATAAAACAAATCGAAAGCCATGAGACGGACCCGTTTAGCGTTATGCTTGGAATGGGCGCTATTACATATTAAATGGCTGCTGCAATTTTCAATATAAAAACAAACTTTTTTAATATACAGTTGTCAAAAAATGGTATTCGACATACGGGCTATTTTTCAAACATACGATAGAAACTCTGGAACCAGTTAGATCCGTTTAAAATATAACCACACACATTTAGTAAAATTTATAGCTTTTCAATTCAGTTTTAATTTTATTTATAGCATTATTTTAATACAACTTAAATAAGAATCTTTAAAAGGCATTATGTTAATGAAACAAAAAAAGTATTCGACAACAATATTACAAAAGACAAAGATATGAATATGTGATATACATAATATTTTATTGCTTTTCCTTTGCAACGTATCACCTCCTTGAAACGTTTTGGCATGGATTCCACAAACTTTTTTAGTGTATTCCGGATCAATTCTCTCCCATTCTTCCTGCAAAATTCCTCTAATTTGAATTTTGTTCGTAAAAGTGCGCTTTCTTAACTTCTCTTCAAGACATCCCAATAGATGTTCTATGGGGCTTAAATCAGGAGACTGTGCTGGTGTTTTAATGAGGTTTCGACAATTGTAGATCAGCCACACCCTGGTGTTTTGGGCCTGATAAAATTTAAATCTTTTCCCGAAGCCTAGTTTTTCAGCACTAGGCATCAGGTTTTCCTTTAATATATCTATATAAACTTGTGATCCATAATCCCATCTATAAACGTCAAGTTTCCAACTCCTGTTGACCTCATACATCCCCACACCATAACACCTCCACCTCAGTGCTTTACAGTTGGAACCATATTTCTTTCCTCCAGCTCAGTTTTGGGTTTTCTATACACAAGAACTTTGCAGTCACACCCAAAAAGATTATAATTCGACTCATCAGCAAATATTACATCATTCCAGAATTCTATAGGTTCATTTATGTAAGCTTTTGCGAAATCGATCGAGACGTGCTTTCCTATTTTTATGGAGATATGAGGCTTCTTTCGTGCGGATCTTGCGTGAGTCATTCTTTTTCAAAACATTGCGAATGGTTTGTGGTGTGACGCTAACATTCAAGTAATTTTCACATTTTTTGCCAATACCGAAGCATTCGTTTTTGGGTTCTTTTTTATTTCCCGCAGGACCCATCTTTCACTAGCTTCAGATAACTTCTTCGGACGTCCGCTTCGATGCTTATTTACCACAGATTTTTCTTTATTATATATTGGATTGTTGTTCTTGGTTTTCGGACCAATCTGCTATGGCTTTTTCTGATTAACCACGCTCAAAATGGTGAATAATGATTTTTCTTACTTCATTAGGAGTCTCTTTTCCCTTGCGGCCCATTATGACAAACTGGTATAAACAAATCGAACACACTGCACGTTTATAAATAGTAGGAGCATGCTACGTGTTTCTAGTGCAAAAAACATTTGAATTCTGGCCATAAGCTTACGAAAATCTAGCAGCTTGCTTAAATGTCGAATACTTTTTTTTGCTTGCCAATTTCTAGTTTCTACGAATAGTGTGCTTTTTGTGCAATTTTGACAATGTAATGTGTAAATTACGACCAAAATAAATAAATAAAGACAATTAATGTTACTTTTGCTAAATATTTACCTAAACAATTCATCTTGTTGGACTTTCTTCCTTATGTTTTGAAAATTCATATATATCCAATACTTTTTTGGCCACTGTAAATAAAAAAAACATTTTCATAAATTCCGAACAGTTTTTATGCTTCATTTATGCTTCATGGTATTTTTTTATACCATCTCTCCAAATACACTGTCAGAACTTTGATATACTTCTTTGACTTCACACAAAGCTGTTCGTTAAGTCATAATTTCCGGGTTTGGATAGCAGGTGCTGGTGAAGAAAAGCAAAAAGGTTACATCAGTCTCTTCCATGAAAATTTTGTAAACAATTCCAAAAATTCAAGTATCTAGCATAAATAATGTAGATGCTAGCGTTTAAAACAGACGATGCGAGCGTTTTTGCTATCAAATCAAGTATTGAAATATAACTATATTTCAATAATTGTAATTATTTATTTTTATAGTAATTATTTATTTATTTGTTTGAGTCTTTGGAGAAATTCCTGTCAGACTAAGACATAAAAAAAAAAACTCGCGTGTAGCAGCGTACACGTGGCAGAAGTGAAACTTCTTTAACAGTAAGAAATAAGATAGATTTTAGTGTGAAATAGAGAGAGAAAGTATTTGAAAAGAAATTTAATCAATACGAAATGGAATAATAATTTGTTGATTCAATATTTGCATCCAGTACGGTCCGGCTATGGTTTTTGTCGAAAGTGTCACATATTAACTTTTATCTCTTGATTTTTATTTTTTCCGACAAAAATAACAGTTATTTTGTGCCTTATAGTTTTTTATATATATACTTTTTATATATATAGTTTGTGCCTTATAGTTTTATAACAGTTACTTTTGACTTTTATTTTATAGGTCAAAAATAACAGTTATTTTCTGCCGTTTATTTTTTCTATCAAAAATATCAGGTAATTTATATTTGTTCAAGTCATTTTACCGATAAAAAAATTTTGATATTATTATTTTCATCTCATCGGTGAGACATTTTACACATGGTGTCAACAGTTCAATCTGTCAAGCTGCCTTTAAAAAAACACAAATTGCTTGATATTTTTGACCGAAAAAATTAAAGTCACAAAATAACTGCTATTTTTGACCGATAAAATAAAAGTCAAAAGTAACCTTTATTTTTCCTCGAAAAATACAAGGCAAGAAATTAACTTTTAAAGAATCAGTTTAAAATTTAAAAGCGACTTAATGAGGCTGAGGACATTTGTAATGTAATGAAAAAGTCTTTCAACAATTTTTTTCATTTGAAAATTTTAAAATAACAGTTATTTTCGGTTCTTGTTTTAGTTCAGTTAGTGTTTTAAGGGCCAACCAAAATAGACGAGACGAGACTTAACGAGTAAATTCAAGCATACGTGAAACAATATTATTAACCAAAATGGTCTAACGTATTTGATCGAAACTGAACGAAACGTTTGACTAGACGCTTTGTTCCGTAAGAACCGAACTTTTACCATCTCAACTCGTCAGCAACAACTGTGTAGAGTAGAGATGGGCAAAAGTCGCACATTTGCACAGTGCGACAGAGCGTGCTGACTGCGTGCTTAGCGTGCTAGGTGAGGGGGGTTGTCATAGCACGGGTAAAGGAGAGAAAAATTGAGCGAAGAGAGAGAAAAAAGAGAGCAACAGAAGCAAGTCGTTCACATTTCCTGATGGAAATGTGCGAGTAATTGGAGAAAAGCAGAATAATGACGCGTTATATTTATATTAATTGGCATTATAAAAGCTTATTTTAGAATAATTAATTAAAAAAATGTATTTTTATATTAATTTACTACAATTAATCCTCAAAATAAAAAATATAATCATTACCAGCATCCAATTTCGCTATTAGTTAGAGCTTTTTTCCTAGTGGGGTTCCTTTCTTGAATGCCGGAGAGTGATATTAAAAAAACCCGCCTTTCCTGTAAGTTTGTTGACGAGGGGTACTTAAAATAGCGCTGCCCTTGCAGCTGCAAAAGTGCAGCTCTGCTGCCCGTCCCTAGTGTAGAGTATGTTTACATCAAGTTTTGTTGCATTTTTATCAATTAGTGCAAGTTAACATATATTTATGATTTTATTGTCGTTGTTGGGGATGAAAAAGTAATTTACATGTATTTATTTCGGTTGTCAGTTAATCAGGTCAGACGAGTTCTACAACGTGTTATTTTGGGTTAAATGCCAAAACAGCCGTAACGAATGCAAACGCTCGTCAGATTGCAATCGTCTCGTTTCGTCTATTTTGGTTGGGCCTTTAGTTGCTTTCGAATGTATTCTCAACATTGTCACTTTTTTAATGCTAGATTTCATTTTCATAGTACTCGCTGAAGGAACCTCCGAAAGAAGAACCAAATCTTGTTGATTATTGCCTCTTGCTTCCTAATCATAATAATTGCTATGTTGAGTGAGGGCCTCGTAAAGCAGCGAACGTTGATTGTTAAGTGTATCAACTTGGTTGGCTTTAAAATTTTGTTGGGATGATGGCTGAGTTCCACAAAACATTTTTACAAAGCATCAGTGTGTTTTTCTCCAAAGAAAACTTTCTTTGGTAGATTCACCAAAATTCACTGATGCTTCGTAAAAATGCATTTTGGAACTCAGTCGATGTTGCAATCACCTTACCTTCATCATTAGTTACAGACCCAGCTGCGGCTACATTCTTAAGAGCTCTAATTCGCTCTTTTTATTCACGAACGCGTTCTGCTCCCGTTTTAGCCATTTTTCTTAGCTTTAAGACGTTTTTTGGCATGGCAAAAACTATTCTCGGAAGTCTTAAATATTGCACTTTTAACACTTTTTGCTTTTATTATTATATTGAATTAACTGTTTTTGCATGTTGTCAATCATCTGTCAAGTTTTTGATCACAACCAACGAAAAAAATTAATTACTGCAGCGAACAGGCAGTACATTTTTTCCCACTAGATGTGCCTAAATATTTTCGTTTGAAGCTAACAGACATTAATTTTCAGTGCATACTTTTCGGATGAAAATGAATGTTACGGAGAGAATGTTACGCGTTCAGTTTTAATTACATTTTGTTTGCTCACTTTCATGTGTCTACGTGGCGTAAAGATATAGATTCCGGCTCTTAAGCAATGATGTTCGGGGTTCAATTCTCGGCAGCGGCAATAATTTTTTTAAAATTTTCATATGAATTTAAAACGTTAGCCTAGCGTCACGAATAAGAGACCTTGAAATTGCACTCGCCGCCAAAGAAGTTTCACTTCAAAAATATAACTATAATGTTAAAAATAATATAAAAATTATAATAAAAAATTATAATAAACTAACCGCCGAAAGTAACTATAGTTTATACGCACTAGCTACTTTTCTGACCCTAGGTAATGCATGACGGGTCAGTTAAATCAACCTTAAGCTCGTATGTTGATTATGTTTTACTTACTGTTACTGTTTATGTTTTTACGTCTTTCTATTAAGTTGCTCAATAAAATATATATATATATGAAGTTGGAAAGATATATTTATAACATATTCTCTTAAAAACATAATTTATACTGGTGAAACTGAATATTCAGCAGGAAATTTAAATTTGTGAATTCCTTGAGATAGAACACTAGGTAGAAATCCGGCATTGGGTATTATATTCCATGACAAGTAGAGCGATACATTTTTGTTGTTTCTGAAAGTATATATTCAAAAATATATTAGAACAAATATTGGTAATCGTGATTTTAGTTCAATTTCGGGATTAAGCCAAGTTAAAATAGAATAATCATAATAATAACACTGTGCTAGTTGCAAAATCCATCAAACGGGGGACCCAGGGGATAACATAATTCGAGTGCGCTGATCCTAAAGGTGCTATGCGTTTTTTAAGTTAGCTCTAGTTTTCGAGTTATTCGAAAAACAAAATATCACTATTAAGAATAAAACGCAAACAATTTTATTTATTATTAATTACAATTTATTAAAATTAAATCGATATAAATTGATAGAATAACCATTGTATCGACAAATATACATCAAATAAAAACAATTTGAGGCATATTTATTCGATTAAGTTGATTTAAGGCTGATCTAAGGTGCGAATTGATCTAAATTGCGTGTCTAAACTAAATTATTGGAAGTTTGTCGGTTTTGCAGTGCTTACGTACAATTTAGAAAAGTTTTGAGCAGACTTTTCATCTCTAAATTGGTGAAGGTGCCATATTGTTCATTTTATTTTGGCCACAAAATGTGGGAGTTTTTAATTGAGAAAAGTGTACAAACACTTATAAAGCAAGAATTTATTATTTTAAAATTCTCGATTGATCATTTCAAGTGATTATACCCCAAACCTGAATATAAAAGTGTGTGTTTGACCGTGTGTGTTTGACCGTTCGTGCGTCTACATGTTGTCCGTTAACAGAGTATATGAACAAAGTTGAGATAATTGTATGAAGCTTGATATATATACATTTTCGATTTGCACTATTGAATATTTTTGGAGTCCGCCCACGGAATCTTCATCCTCAGATATAATCACAAATTTGAAATCATTATGCAGAGGCTTGTATTTAAGCTACAGAAATAAACTGTGATATGAATGCATTTTGCATCAAAACTAAAACGCAAACAAAATTGGCGTGCTACACCCACGAACACTCCCACTTCCTATACAACTCACAAAATTAAAAAAAAACTATAAAATGGTTTATATTTAACAAACAGAGCAAATTTGGTATGGGAATATGTTATATTCATACTAAAGTGTGCTAAAAACGAGGGTGCCCACATCAAATACAACCCACAATAGGTTATCCTCTATAAGCCTATAAAGAAATACATGGATTTTTACGCAAGACCTTAACAGATTTTTTATTTAATAATATGGCAGCATTTTTATGTAAAATATTATTGACAGTTTAAACAAAAAATAAATTTAATTTAAAAAAAACAAAAAAAGCAAGAATAATTCGCAGCTAGAGGCGACAATTTCTTGAGACACTGCGCCGTGAGGTGCATTGATTTGATGTTTTCTTCCATTTATTGTAGGAACCGAATAACTTGCACTTGATTTCGTTTAAATTATTTATTTACAAAACACAGAAAACTAAAATACAAAGAAAAATAAATGGTACTGCAAATATTTTCGTTGTCAAGAATTTAAATTGTTGCAGGGCTGGAACTTTCCAATGAAAAGAAAAGTCATTTTCTAAATTTGAGATCAATTCGCAGACAGCCTAAGAGTGGTTTTCCCTCAAAAAAATTAATACAAAAAAAACTTTAATGGGCCCTTAAGCAACGACAACATTTCTATAATTTTTAAAGATAGCGTGGGCTAATGTTTACATTAGTTTAACACTTGCTTTAATTAGTTGATGATTTTGAATATTTCTATCATATCTGTTAAGAATAAAAAAGAAAGCCGCTAGCTACACTTAATAGATTGGAAGTTTATTAACGAATGAATTCAGTGTTATACATAAAAAGAAATGAGAGCAAAAAACAAAAAACTGTTGCATGAGAAGCATGTAGGCAATATAATGTGTAAATAGGACAGGGATGTTCATAGTCGCATTGACATATTTCTAACACTCTTCCTCAATGCGATTATGTTACATGTACCAAAAATAAAGATTTAATTCAAACTTAGTGATTTTACGAAATTACAATGCTTTGCCTTAAATAGATTTTTCGTAAAGATATCAGCAATCATATTGTCTGTAGACATATATTTAAGCTTTACATCGCCGCTCTTAATCACTTCCCTAATGAAATGGAATTTGATATCGATGTGTTTGCTTCTATCATGGAAAACCGGGTTATTAGACAGTTGTTGTGCGCCAAGATTATCACCATATACCACAGTAGCAATGCTGCTTTCTATAACACCAATTTCGCACAGTAAACGTCTCAAAAATATCGCCTCTTTTACAGCTGTACACAATGCAATATATTCTGCTTCGGTACTGCTCAACGAAACGGAACCTTGTTTTTGAGATTTCCAAGATATAGGACCGCCAGCCAAAAAGAACACGTAGCCTGTGTACGATTTGCGATCACTCTTATCGCCACCCCAGTCGGCATCGGCAAATCCCTTGAGTGGTTCACCCGTCGCTTCGTAATGCAGCTTCATGTCCACGGTAGATGATAAGTATCGCAGTAAATGTTTAACACCCGCCATATGCTCGGTATGTGGATTTGTGTTACGCTGCGCCAGCTTTGTAACCGAGTGCAAAATATCAGGTCTTGTTGTAAGTGCTAGCCACATTAAAGCACCCACAGATGATTGGTACAATTTTGCATCTACAGTTCCACAGTCTTCATTGCTGCATGCCACTTGAAAGCCAGGATCTAGCGGTGTCGCTGCACTTCTACAATTATTCATACTATGCTGCTCAAGTAGCTCTTTGATATAGTTTGACTGATCAATTGTAATGCTGCCAACGTCACCATCACGATGCACGCGCATGCCAAAAAATAGATTGAGTGGACCCTTATCAACGCACTCGAACCTTTTAGAAATCTCATCTTTAATTTTCATCAGCTCGGATTTGAGTTGGCATGCTATAATTAAATCGTCAACGTAAACCAGAATTAATGACAAGTTACCTTGGTTCCGCTTATACAGGCATGGTTCATTGGCACATGGAAAAAAACCAAAATCTTTAAGTGTCGCATCCAGCTTGGCATTCCATTCTCTTCCTGATTGTTTTAAACCATATATAGCTTTGTTGAGTTGAAGCACTTTGTTTGGGTGGTTTGCATTGGTATGTCCCTCTGGCTGCTTCATATAAACAGCCTCACTTAGTTCACTGTTTAAGTACGCTGAACATACGTCCATTTGGTGTGTAAACATCCGCATTTCGACGGCCATGGCTATCACTATCCGTATCGTCTCAAAACGACAAACTGGTGAAAAAGTTTCATCATAGTCAATACCTACACGTTGCGAGCACCCTTTGGCAACCAGACGAGCTTTGTAACGATGAATATTACCACTTGTGTCCTTCTTATGACTAAACACCCATTTGCAACCAATCGCACGTTCATTTGCTGGTAGTTCGGTCAACGACCAGGTTTTATTACGCTGAAGTGAATCGAATTCAGTTCTCATGGCCTTTTGCCACAAGCCTGCATCTATACTTCTCACAGCTTCATCGTAAGTTTGCGGTATTATATGTTGCCCAATAGCATTCAGCCTGTTGCCCACTCTTTTACACGATCGTTCAAGTCTAGGCCTACCAGATTTGTCCTTTGGCGCTTTGTGATCTTCGGCACTTGTGTAATTGTCGTCACCTTCCTGTTGCTCGCTGTCTGTGCTGCTATCGGTAAATCCCTCAAAAAAAGTTTGATTTTCAAGACTTTGTTCGAGAACTTTTGCGCTGGATTCGCCTTCTGCGTCGACGTCATTATTTTCGTCGTCACTGTCATCGCATTTAATGGTTTCGCTGTGACACACGCTTTCACTCCTACATACATTTTCCAAAGATAACAAACCTTGCAAATCCACTTTGTTAGATTGCGCACCTTCTTGTCCTATGTGTTCTTGAAATAAAACGTCCCGTCGCTCGATTACTTGCTTTGTTTCTGCATCATAAAGTCGATATGCTTTAGCCGTTAGGGAATAGCCCACCATCAAGTACTCTTTACCTTTAGGTTTGAACTTTTTGTGCCTCACTTTCTCGAGGGCTACTGCTATCGATCCGAAAGTACGCATATGGCGAACGCTAGGCTTTCGCTGTGTCCATGCTTCATACGGCGTTACTCCTATAAGAGATTTTGTTGGCGATCTGTTCCGGATGTATGCCGCTGTTGCAATTGCTTCCGCCCATAAGCTTTCAGTCATCCCCGAAAATGATAGCATACTCCTTGCCATCTCTACAAGCGTTCTATTCGTCCGCTCTGCTACGCCGTTCTGCTGAGGCGTATATGGCACAGTCAACTGCCGTAATATGCCATTATTGTCGCAAAATGTACCAAATTCTTTGGTGATGAATTCACGGCCGTTGTCGCTTCTCAAACATTTTATCCGTCGACCAGTTTGACATTCAACCATGTTTTTAAATGAAACAAAACACTGAAATACTTCACTTTTTTGCTTGAGAAAGTACACGAAAATACGGCGCGACTTATCATCAATAAATGTCAAAAAATATTTTGACCCACCAAGCGACTGCGTTGAAAACGGTCCACACACGTCAGTGTGAATCAACTCTAAGGTATTTACTGCACGGCTCTCACTTTTCTTTGGAAATTTTTGGGTACATATTTTGTTCTTCATGCAAGTAATGCAGCCAGAGTTACTTGCGTTGGAAATCCTCTCCATGCCATGTACCATATTACCATCGGATAACCTCTTTAAATCGTCATAATTTAAATGTCCAAAACGGTTGTGCCACTTTTCTGACACACATTGTGCTGCTAACATACACTTGTTGACCTTTGTCTCAACTAAAAACAAGCCACAGTTTGCCTTTGCCTTGAGCACCGTATCGCCATATTCATCCAGTATATCAGCATAATTTTTGCTGAAATTCGCTGTAAAGCCTTTTTTCATCGCTCTGCCTAGTGAAACAAAATTTGCACGTAGTTCTGGCACGTATAATACATCGTTTAATGTTAACTGACACTCAGTCTGCAATAATACCTTACCAATACCTTTGGCCACAACTGAATAATCGGCTGCAAGGTCAATTTTCTCAAAATATTCTTCAAAGGATATAAACAAATCACGCTCACAACACATATGAGCCGTGGCGCCACTGTCGAGACACCAGTCATACATCTTTAAGTTGTGTGTTTCAGCAGCCGCTAAAATAGTGAAATTTTTTGATTTTTCTGCAGTACTTTCCTTTGAAAATTTTTTAGCTGGCAATTGACAATCTCGCGCAAGATGCCCGCGCTCGCCACAGCGAAAACACGTGAAGTTTTTTACGTTCCTTTTCACGTTCTTTCTTGTCGATTTGTTGCTGTTGTTGTTGCTTGCATATGCCGCCATTGCTGAAAATGCAGTATTTTCGCCATTAGCTTTGATTTTCGATGCGTCATCTCTGCGAACTCCATCTTCCAAGAGTTTGACCTTCAAGACATCCAAGGAGGGCAACTCGTCACGTGTTTCCATTGCCACCACAAAAGTCTCATACATCTTTGGTAGGCTTGAAAGTAGAATTATAGCAGCCAACTCGTCATTTACTTCTATAGCAACTTCTGCTAATTGGTCAGTAATTGATGAGAACGAATTAATGTAGTTGGAAATTGATTCGCCTTCCCGCATACGTAGATTCAAAAGCTGCTTATACAAAGCAACTTTCCGCACCGGACCTTTTGGTTGATGAACGTCTTTCAACCGCTGCCAAGCTTCAGCAGCCGACTTACACTTCTTTATATGATTCAGCTGTGTTGGTTTCAAGCAAAGCGAAAGCGTCGCCAGTGCCTTTTCGTCAATCGTTGTCCATAAAGCAATCTCACCTGTTACTTTGGGTTTTACAAGCTCACCCGATGTGACTTTCCACAACTCAGCGTGGATGAGCACGCTGCGCATTTGCATTGCCCATGTTTCGTAGTTTTTTTCGTCGAGCTTATCGATTTGGTACAGCGAACCCATTAATGCAAAACTTTTAATTATTTGCGGTTAATAAAAACAGTACTTATTATTTCTTGCCGACACCGTAAGTGCCTGGGCCCATAACCTGTTAAGAATAAAAAAGAAAGCCGCTAGCTACACTTAATAGATTGGAAGTTTATTAACGAATGAATTCAGTGTTATACATAAAAAGAAATGAGAGCAAAAAACAAAAAACTGTTGCATGAGAAGCATGTAGGCAATATAATGTGTAAATAGAACAGGGATGTTCATAGTCGCATTGACATATTTCTAACAATATCAAAGAGCTAAAACGTCTAAATGATGTTTTGCAAAATTCCATAAAGGAATTTTTCCGGGAATTGCTTAATAGGCTGATCCCCACACTATGGTGCAATATTATAAAGAGTACTGATCAAGAGTCAACACTTTTGTTATAAGGTAAACAACTGAACAATTTGTACAAAATAATATAATGTAGGTTATATATACAACGTTATTGTTTAACATAAGCCAATGGCTGGACAGGTTCGAACATTTTATGTTATTACTCCAACATTTTTGGCTACAAAAGTAAACTTCTAAATAGGATGTTTGGGTTAAAATAAAAACTTATTTCATTTAGTCTGATTGGTGGGTATTGCAAAGAGTATTTTGGTTAAGTACACGGATGTAATATTTCGTTACAATTCACAGAGGAATTAAATAAATGTTCAAAAATTACAAATTTTTTCTTCGTGGATCTAAAATTTTGATTTTCAAAATTCTCCAAAACAAGAGCTAACCTAAAAAAACGCTTAGCACCATTAGAATCAGCATACTCGAATTAGGTTATCCCCTCGGGTCTCCCGTTTGATGAGAAAAAAAAGTGTCCGATTCGAGCACAATGTAATAAATGATAGTGACATAGAATAATTATATGGCAATATTTTTAAATAATCAAGTTCAACAATGCTGGCTTAAATTTAACTCTTTTAGGTTACTTGAAGACCATTGAATATAAGTCTACACAATGAGAAGATACAATTTGTTAATTGTATCAAAGCCTCGGTGTTTTCATTCACAAGTTACTTTTTGATTACCAAGTTAATGCGTTAAGTTCTAAAATAGGTTTTATTTTGAGGAAACTTTACAATACTAATTTGTATCTACCCTTAAGTGTAAAATAAAAGATTGGCCATGCTCTTCGTATGTCCAGTATAACATATTGTGTCGAGGTTTATTCTGGTACGCTAGCTCTTACTGTTAAACTAATTCAAGCCATTGTCAATAATATTAGCTGTGTTTTTTACCAAACGACTTATTAAAAAACGATCGCTTATCATATGTACAGTGTTGTGCAATTCCTAAGTATTTCCTAATTCAAATTCCTAATTTTATTTAATGATTCTTAATCGATTAAGTTTATATTTAAAGTAATAATCTTACCAAACATAAAAAAATCGAAACAGTTTTGTTTTATTTACTGTAACCAAACCACCAAAATCAAAATATACTCCAAAATAGGCTGTACAAAACCTAAGCAACTATGTGTTTTAAGATTGTTCAAGGATTATATGCATTACTTCGGTACTTTTTTTCAATTTAGTCTTTTTATCTATGGTGTATTAATAATAGATTAACATGTTTTTTTCATTGCTTGTTCCAGGTTGTGTTAAATTTTTGTGGTTTCTTATCATGAGTATTAAATATGAAAAAACTTCAAATAAAAGTGAAACCATTATGAAAAACATAAAATTCATAAAATTTAGCAATCCATAGTTTATTCGTTGATAACGCAATAAAAAAGTGACATATGTCAGCGTAAAGGGATCATCTCGAAAAACTTTATTTGAAGCTTGTAAGGTATATCTTCTACTTGGCCGAAGTTAAAATACCCCACAATCTTTAATTGTAATCTCTTTTTGTATGAGATTTTAAAAGATTTTACTATTCTTATGACGTCTAAAATACATACATATCAAATTGTTTTCCTGCAGGTTAAAGATAAAACTTTTAATAAAGTTTTCAATTTTGGGGTTGCATGTGAGGTTGGCTTGTTTGTGTTTGTTTCAGTTTTGTAGCTTAAATATATGCCTCTTTGTAAAGTTTTCACTATTATGACTTCTATGGGAGGTGGACGTGTGAGTGGATTGATGTCGCCCAATTTTTCAACACACTTCAGTTTTAATATAAAAAATGCGAATGCTAAATTTCAGATTTGTAGCTTAAATAATAGCCTTTTTTTTAGATTTTTCACTTTTGTGATGTTGTACGTCTTATAGGGCAGGATTGTGTATTAGAAGCGCACACGCATTTTTAAAACAGCCGCAAGGCTTTTTAAACACATAAGCCACAAAGAGAATATTTTATTTTTAAGCCACAAAGGTTAATTCTCAATTCCAAGCCACAAAGGCTATTGGTGAAATAATAGGTTTAAATTTTAGTGGCGACTTTTCCGCATGTTCAATCAAAATTCATCTTTATTTTTAAAACATCTTAGCTTAAATAACATTTTTAACAGTATTGTTCTTAAAATTATTTTATCATTATTTCCATAACTCCTCCTTTAGTTTTAATTTTTCAAATTAATAACCAATCCAATGTTTGTTGTAAAAAATGTTTCCCGCTAGCAACAACAAAAATTAGTGCACTGGAATTACGGCCTTGACTTATATGTGACGTTAGCACTAGCGAACCTAATGCTTGTTGTTGTGTTTGTTGTTGATATTTATACAAGAACTTGATATTTTAGCTATCGAATTTATAATTGTTTTCTTTAAAGTTGAATGGAAAATTTTAGGAATAATACTATGCGTTAAGACATTGATTCAATTGTTTTAATGTTGTTGTTTAAGCGATTATGGAAAAGAACTAACAAGGAAAGGTCCCCAAGTGATAGTCTCCGATTTGAATGATTTTCGGATATGTGATAGAAGACAAAAATCTAAGGTCGACGTATTGTTTTATATGTGCTCAATCGATGGTTTAGGGTTTCAAACTCGCGTTCAAAAATCAGCGAAAATTTCGTTTTTTTGCTATAATTTCGCTATTTTTCATGGAAACATTTACAATTTGGTACCAAACGAAAGCTATTACAAAACCACACACGATGGCATCAATTTTGTATAAATTTATTAACTTACCTTATTTTTGTTTTTTTCAATTTGTTACTGTTTATTATAAAATTTTGGTTTTATTGAAATGCATTTATTTTCCTTAAAGAAAAAATTTTATTTTTACAAGTCTCAGCGAACCAGTAAACAATAGTTTTAATCATCCAAAGAACCAAATATGGACATTTTTACGATATGGGCATTTCCATAGTTTACATGGACATTTACAAATTTATTACATGGACATTATTTACAAACATTTACAATTTGGTACCAAACGAAAGCTATTACAAAACCACACACGATGGCATCAATTTTGTATAAATTTATTAACTTACCTTTTTTTTGTTTTTTTCAATTTGTTACTGTTTATTATAAAATTTTGGTTTTATTGAAATGCATTTATTTTCCTTAAAGAAAAAATTTTATTTTTACAAGTCTCAGCGAACCAGTAAACAATAGTTTTAATCATCCAAAGAACCAAATATGGACATTTTTACGATATGGGCATTTCCATAGTCGCGAACGCGACATTCGTACGCCTTTGAGGAGCAAAATAATAAAGAAAACTCAAAACAAATTTTATTTTTTTTCAAGTTTTAGATAGCATTTTATTAGCACTATATTTAGAAAAAAAAGTTAGGTTCTCTAGATTTTATGTTTCAAAAATATTAGCAATAAACATGGCATCGCGAACGCGACAAAAATGGAACTCGTTTTCGACTACATCTAGAAAAATGCAAATATCTGCGAAACGTAACATAATATTTTAAAGCGGTTAATTGTAAATTAAATAAAATTAATGTGGCTTTCAAGAAATATTTGTCATTTTGACATATTTCCATTAGTTTTTTTTTTATTGAGCTTAAGCCTGATCGCCGCGAACGCGACATCTAGCACGCGACATTTTTTCTCATCACGTTTTTAATAAGAATTAGTTAAAGTAATTTCAGCTAAATATTTCATTACCTACCAAAAACATCGTAAATATTATTTGTGAGTTATATATTAGTAATATTTAAAAAAAAAAAAAAAAATACAAAAGAGGCTAGTGAGAAAAAATATTATATTTCTTTGTAACACCACCCGTCCTACGTATGTGGTTATTTACTTTATGAAGACTTTTTTACGCCCACAAAGAGGCGTGGCATATATAGAAAAGTGCATATATTATACTGCAGTATCACCTTCTAAGTTGTTTTAACCATGGCATCCCTGTTTTTGTATGTCCCCCCATCTTTTGACATGATTACAGCCGTTATTATTAAGTTATAATAATGAAATTCGATATTTAAGCTTATATCGTAAAAATAAAGATCATGTTCGAAAATAATCCCAATAGGATGAAAACCACGTATACCTCCCATACAAATTGACGTTCTCAAATTGGAAAATTTCTTAAAAATCTACTAAAAATCAATCCAATGACTTGAGAATTAGCTCATGAGCTTTAATTTGAACTATTAACACTGTGCAAAAAATTTAGAAAAATCGAATGAAACCTTTCCATACTTTCCCATACAAAGTGTATTAAAAATACGGCGCATGATCGCGAACGCGACACATTTTGATGATCAATAATAAATGTTTAGTATGATTTTTACCTGCAGTAACTTTTTTTTTATAGTAAGGCGACCAAATTTGATTTAAGTTATAATTTTCAGACACTTGCTAAGAACGATCACGAAGTTGTGATAACATATGATGATTTAGGTACAAGAACGCGACATTCGAATAGTAGTTAAAGCAATATAAAAAATTTACCGTAAATCGTGCTTTGTTTGGTATCTTTTTATTTTTTATTTGTAGTTTATAGATGAATTTTATAAGAAGAGTGCAAACATAACGTTGATAAATAAACGAAAAATACTAAATAAAATAAAATAAAATAAAAATAAAAAAATTAAAACTGAAATTAGTTGTAAATGCAGTAAATTATAAAAATTCAAGCATTTTTTTTAAATAATAACAAAAAAATTATTTGTTTATTTAACAATTTTTTTTCGGTCCCGGTAGACCTTTCTGTGGAAATGCCCATATACAAAATAAATAGAATGCATTTTCTCATATTTCTTTAAAAAAATCATACAAATTTTCTTCTAATTTCAAAACCTCAACTTTGTGAATGAATAACTCATCAGATATGAAAATAATAAAATAAAAAACATTAATTTTAAAATAAGACCACGTCCCTTCAAAGTGCATTTCGGGTTAAATTCGTTTTGATATGGTTTTTTTAAAAAAACATTATATTTTTGATAGAACTTTAAAAAAGTACCACTTCATGTAATTTTTTATCAATGTTGTTCTAATTCATAATTTGTATTATTATTTCAGTTATTATTATTTAAACTATTAATATATATATAATAATATAATATAATATAATATTAAATAATAAGATAATATAATAAAATAATAAAAAAAGATATAATATAATATATCAAATATGGGCATTTCCACAGAAAGGTCTACCGGGACCGAAAAAAAAATTGTTAAATAAACAAATAATTTTTTTGTTATTATTTACAAAAAATGCTTGAATTTTTATAATTTACTGCATTTACAACTAATTTCAGTTTTTATTCTGAGAAAATTGGCCTAATATCTGAGAAATATGATTATCTTGCTTTTAGCTGCTTTTAAGGACTTTTTCTCTTTAGTATTTTTCGTTTATTTATCAACGTTATGTTTGCACTCTTCTTATAAAATCCATGTATAAACTACAAATAAAAAATAAAAAGATACCAAACAAAGCACGATTTTCGGTAAATTATTTATATTGCTTTAACTACTATTCGAATGTCGCGTTCTTGTACCTAACGTTCTTAGCAAGTGTCTGAAAATTGTAACTTAAATCAAATTTGGTCGGCTTACTATAAAAAAAAAATTACTGCAGGTAAAAATCATACTAAACATTTAATATTGATCATCAAAATCTGTCGCGTTCGCGATCATGCGCCGTATTTTTAATACACTTTGTATGGGAAAGTATGGAAAGGTTTCATTCGATTTTTCTGAATTTTTTGCTAAGTGTTAATAGTTCAAATTAAAGCTCATGAGCTAATTCTCAAGTCATTGGATTGATTTTTAGTAGATTTTTAAGAAATTTTCCAATTTGAGAACGTCAATTTGTATGGGAGGTATACGTGGTTTTCATACTATTGGGATTATTTTCGAACATGATCTTTATTTTTACGATATAAGCTTAAATATTAAATTTCGTTATTAAAACATAATAATAACGGCTGTAATCATGTCAACAGATGGGGGGACATACAAAAACAGGGATGCCATGGATAAAACAACTTAGAAGGTGATACTGCAGTATAATATATGCACTTTTCTATATCTGCCACGCCTCCTTGTGGGCATAAAAAAGTCTTCATAAAGTAAATAACCACATACGTAGGACGGGTGGTGTTACAAAGAAATATAATATTTTTTCTCACTAGCCTCTTCTGTATTTTTTTTTTTTTTATTAATATTACTAATATAAAACTCACAAATAATATTTACGATGTTTTTGGTAGGTAATGCAATATTTAGCTGAAATTACTTTAACTAATTCTTATTAAAAACGTGATGAGAAAAAATGTCGAGTTGGCGATCAGGCTTAAGCTCAATAAAAAAAAAATTAATGGAAATATCGCACACTAAATACAAAGCAGTCACAACTCAAAGAACATGACTTTTCAGGAGAAGCGAAAAATAAAACCCTTTGGTTGAAACTGCTGAAGAAAAACAATTTTCATTTAAACACACAAACTTCATTCTTCCAGTTAATGAAGAAAATAATGAAAAAGATAGTGAGATATGTGTTTTGTGAATTGATTTATAACAAGAAGTCGATATAAAAAAATTTTGAGTTGTGACTGTTTTGTATTTAGTGTGCGATATGTCAAAATGACAAATATTTCTTGAAAGCCACATTAATCTTATTTAATTTACAATTAACCGCTTTAAAATATTATGTTACGTTTCGCAGATATTTGCATTTTTCTAGATGTAGTCGAAAACGAGTTCCATTTTTGTCGCGTTCGCTATGCCATGTTTATTGCTAATATTTTTGAAACATAAAATCTAGAGAACCTAACTTTTTTTTTCTAAATATAGTGCTATTAAAATGCTATCTAAAACTTGAAAAAAAAAGAAAATTTGTTTTGAGTTTTCTTTATTATTTTGCTCCTCAAAGGCGTACGAATGTCGAGTTCGCGACTATGGAAATGCCCATATATTATTATTTAAACAGTAACAAATTTAAAAAAAAGTAAGTGTACAAATTGTCTTAAATCCAACATAAATTAATATGAAATAATTGTGTCAAAATACTTCTTTGATATCGACTAAACATTACTAAAAATTACAACAACAAAATTACAAACAAAATTTTCTTATGAAAAATTGATGCCATCAAGTGTGGTTTTGTAAGAGCTTTCGTTTGGTACCAAATTTGTAAATGTTTCCATGGAAAATAGCGAAAATATAGCAAAAAAACGAAATTTTCGCTGATTTTTTATCGCGAGTTTGAAACCCTAAACCATCGATTGAGCAAGTATAAAAAATACGTCGACCTTAGATTTCTGCCTTCTATCACATATCTGAAAATCATTCAAATCGGAGACTGTCACCTGGGGACCTTTCCTTGCAAGTAGGATTAATTTAATGTAATAGTGACTCTATGAATACACTACATCCTTACCCTTCCCTTAAGGCCACCTTTTACCTTCGAAATTATTTTTTTGCTTATATGAACTAACATAATATTGGAAACATACTGTGTAAATTTCTAGCAAAACCAATAAGTAGTTTTTTGGCGACTTTTATGTAGGCAAATCAGGCACAAAATCACCTCATATGCACATATTTGGTAATCTACCTTTTTTTCATACATTGTTATGTATTCTTGCAAGCAAAGTACTAATGCAATGTTGTTTTTGTGTTTTTTCTCAAATTTTCTTTTTGTTTTTTCAAATATGCATACAGTTGGGACTTAATACCGTTCTGGCACAGGAGATATTATGTAACATAAGTTCAAAAACCTACCACCCTATTTTCAAAATTACTTACTTAGGTGGCCATGACAACCCGGTGTCGGGTTACGGCCGACTTCGTCAGCTCTCGCCAGGCGTCTCTGCTTCTCGCGCGCCGTCTCCAATCTCTTTCACCAAGCGCGGTTAGGGCTTCCTCGGCCTGGTCAATTCATCGGAGGCATGGTCTTCCTCTTCGTCGTCGACCCTCGGCTTTCGCCCTTACACCTTTTTCGCTGGAGCTTCTTCATCCATACGAAAGACATGACCCAGCCAACGTAGTCGCTGAATTGCGCCTCAGCGCCATTGAGAAGCACAGGTATGATGAGCGTCATGTAGAGTGTTAGTTTTGTCGATCGAGAGAGTGCTCTGGAACCTAATTGTCTTACTTCGCCCGTAGTAGCACCTATAAGCAATTGTTATTCTTCGCTTTATCTCCAGGCTGACATTGTTGTTGCTGTTTACGGCGGTGCCCAGGTATGTGAACTTCTTGACAACTTCAAAGTTATATTTGCCTGCTGTAACATGGGAGTGTAGACGCCGCACTTCCGCATTTGCAGTCAGCACATACTTTGTTTTGCCCTCGTTCGCCGTCAAACCCACTTTGGCTGATACCTTTTCGAAAGCGGCGAAAGCAGCAGTTATATCTCTCTTGGTTCTGCCGATAATATCGATATGATCAGCATACGAAGGAGCTGGACACCTTTGTAGAAAATGGTACCACTTCGATGTTCACCTGCCTTTCGTAGGATCCCCTCTATGATGAAATTGAAGAGATCGCATGATAGCGGGTCGCCTTGTCTGAAACCTCATTCGGTATTAAAGGTTTCGGAGAGGTCATTTCCTACCTTGACGGAGCTGCATGTATTGCTCAACGTCATCTTGCAGAGCCTTATCAGCTTTGCAGGTATACCGAACTCAGACATTGTTGCGTACAGGCAATCCCGAATCGGGCTATCGAACGCAGCTTTGTAATCAACAAAGAGATGATGGGTGTCGATTTGGTTTTTGTGGGTTTTCTCCAGGATTTAGCGTAGTGTAAAAATCTGGTCTATGGTGGGCTTGCCAGGACGAAAGCCACACTGATAAGGTCCAATCAGTGTTTTAGTATGCGGCTTCAATCTTTCACACAATAAGCTCGAAAGAACCTTGTATGCGATGGAAATAAGACTGATACCTCGGTAGTTGGCGCAGATTGTCGGGTCTCCTTTCTTTAGTATAGGACAAAGCACACTGAGATTCTAATCGTCGGGCATGCTTTCCGCTAGCCATATTAAGCTGATGAGTTGGTGCATACACCTTATCAATTCACCGCCGCCGGTTTTAAACAATTCAGCTAGGTGGTGGAACTTCCTATCCATCATCGTCGATTGGTGGTTTCAGACGGCATTCTCCAAGGGCGGAATTGTTGGTATCGTCGCGTGCAAGCAGATCGGAAAAATGCTGTCTTCCATAGTTTCAATGCGCACTGCGTATCTGTAACCAGATCACCATTCTCATCTCTACAAGTGGATGCTCCGGGCTTGAAACCTTGGGTTAGACGCTTAACCTGCTGTTAGAATTTTCGAGAAATTTAGTTCGAATCTGGTGCTACCAACTACCATGTTTCGCGCCGCGGCGAAGTCGATCAGTCTTAGACCGTTATTCGAGGTCGTCTCGTGGAGACTGAACTGACCGACAGTGGAGCCAAAGATGCCTTCTTTTCCGACCTTCGCGTTAAAATCGCCGAGAACTATTTTTACGTCATGGCCCGAGCAGCGATCATACACTAAAACGAACCTCCCTGGGTTCTTTTTTAACGCTGAGGTACGCTCAGCGGGATTCCAGGGTCCGTGACAAGAATTAATAACACGTTGGGTTTTTTAATAGTTATCTAGGTTTAACAATGTTTTATTGTTTTCTTGTTTAGATGCTATAATATATGTTATATATTAAATATATCAATTGCTTGTGTTTTCCCCTGCTTCTCCTGCTGCTCCGCCGTCGTCTAGCAGTTGGGCCTACAAGCCACCGACACTGCTAGCTGGAAAAATAAATAACCACGCGGGCTTACAAGCCACGGACTAGTGTTTAATTTGAGCAGGCGGGCTTACAAGCCACGGGCACTGCTAACAAAAAGGTTTTAAACAGGTGGGCCTACAAGCCACCGACTCTGTTTTCTGCTACTCTGCAGGTGGGCCTACAAGCCGCTAACTCTGCTCGCCGTTCTGCGCAGGTGGGCCTACAAGTCACCGACTCTGCACTCGCTTCTTATTTTACCTTGTTTTCCCTTGTGGTTGCTGCAGCTCCTCGATGCGGACTCTGCTTGTTGCTCTTTTGCCCTTTTCTTTGGACTCTGCTTGCTGCTATTCTTCACTCTGCTTCGCACTGAACGTTGATAATCACGCACTGACTTTTCTCGCACACTGAATATAATCAAAGTCTGATCGTCACGAATTATGATCAAAGACTTCCCCCAGTCCGTGATTGCGCTGCCTTTTATAGTTGCCTTTGTTGTCAACCAGATCCCGCAATCGAAACTTCTCGGTTGTTTGGCGTAAACAACATACCGTACGCCGTACGCCTTGTTGTTGCAACCAGTTGCTTAGATTGGCACAGCACTTTGCCTTTCCCTATGTGCGCTCAAGTTGTTCCGCTACACGACTGCACGAAAAATATCACGCCAGCATTATACGTGTGCGTGTGTCGTACCTCTCTTTCTCGTCCGTGTGTTCTTTGTTTATTTGTGCAGAGTTGCTATTATTGTATGTATGTGTTTGTAAAAAAGTTTGTTCACTAATGATGGTGGTGTTCACCAAGTGTGGCACTTTAAATGTTGGCGTCAAAATCGGCGACGTCGATTTTTGGCGTCACACGCCCCTAATACTTCGGGCAGGCAGCGGATCCTCACCTCGCCCCTCCATCCGACCTTGATTCGGTAGCGCAGCCCATTCACCGTGCGTATCGAGTTGCGCACTTCACCTGGTCGTCTGCCAACCAACATTGCCTGGATTGCGTTGGTAATGGCCACCGGGTAGCTGTCGTCGCCCTCACCTTCGCTGCTATCAATATGCAGCACATCCGACGTACTGATGCCGCTAGAAGGCGTGGTTCCATTGTAGCTGGAGCTACCGCTACTACCGCTGTCGTTGTTGTGGTTGCTGTTGTAGTTGTTATTGTTGTAGTTGTCGTTGATGTTGTTGTTGTTGTTGTTGTTGCTGTTACTGTTGTTGTTGGTGTTGTTGCTGTTACTGTTGTTGTTGGTGTTGTTGCTGTTCTGTTGTTGTTGGTGTTGTTGCTGTTACTGTTGTTGTTGTTTCGGTCAACCTAGTCGATCACGCACCTGTCTTCTTTCCTGATGATCTTACATATCATTTTCTGAACACACCCTTTTCCAAGAAATTTATCATTAGACCCGGTGAATTGGCCCTTTTCCTCATGTTACTTGGCAGCACTTGTTATTGCCGTTTTCCGTGTTTTGACGTTTCGCCATTTGTTTACAAAATGGTAACGTGCTTGTACGAGTGGACATCAAGAGGTAAGTTTATTATTATTTTTAACTAAAATAAATATTTTATTCATATTAATTGTATTTAATTTTCTAGCGAGTGATATGTATCAGTTTGCTTGGTTATCGGCTACCAAATCTGTGATTGTCAGTTCTTTTTATTGGTGTTATGTTTTGTCACAGGTTGTGGGTGGCATTGCCACGCAGTATTTTGGAACAAAACACGTATTTGGTTGGTCTCAATTTGCCACGGCTCTATGCAGTCTTTGCTGCTGACCTACATCATTCCGCTGGGATTGCCTTACGCTCCATTCAGGGTTTTGCATCCGGTCTTACTTGGCCCGCTATGTCTGCTTTAGTCGGCGGCTGGATACCGCTGTCTGAACGCTCACGTTTTGTGTCTAGCTTTCAAGGTTTCAGCATTGGAATTGGACTTACCTATCCGCTGTGCGGCTTTCTGATCGATCACGAGGACTGTAGCATTAGTCAGCCAGCGTAGTTGTGTTGGATATAAAAATAAGTGATTTGTGGAACTATGTGATCATTCAAAAAAAATGTAGCATTATAGTGAGCGCTATGCTGGCGCTGTTTTCTGTGTTCTCCTTTTCTCTGCCGGTCTAGGTTTTCAGTGTGGTGAACCGGTTCATCTTCGGGTTTTTGACCAACCTTGGAATTCCTTCTTGGAATCCCAACGTTGATCCTCGTGGACCAAGCTGCGCCTTGGGCGCTGGCCACGGTGTTCTTGCAACGTGGCTGCGCAGCAGGTGCTGGTCTTGGTGTCGTTCTAAGGCTGCGTCGCGGACGCTGACCTTGAATTCTTTTGTGCGTGGCTGCGCCGCGAGCGCTAGCCCTGTGAATATTGGGGTACATACTTGGCATGGTAAGTAAATAACCTTTATGAAATATTGCACATGGACCGTCCCGGTTCATATTTGCACATGGGCTATATTGGTCCATATGTGCAAATGTGGCTGCATCCGATGCAGATCTGCCGGCAGGCAGATGCCATGCCTATTGATGTGCATTGTTGCATGCAGCGATATGTGGACGTCGCTGCTAGCGGCAGTTTGCTGCGCTGCTGAGTATCCTCAGTGTGCAGAGGTATTAGTGTGTGTGTGTAGCTGCGCTGCAGTTGGATACATGCACTTCACAGCTGCGATGCATGCAGTGGGTAACCAGCTGTGTACGTGTAGCCATGCACGATGATGTTTTGCTATGCCTGCAGCGGTGCACATTACTGTACGTAGCTGCACGTGTTTGGTCTGCCTGCGATTTGCATCTGGTGTTGTCCGTTTTGCACGCTGCGGTTCGCTGATGCGGGTCTAACTGCGTTCTCAGTTGACGCAGGTGTCACTGCAGCCTCAGTTGTTGACGCAGGTCTAGCTGCGTTCTCAGTTGACGCAGATGTCGCTGCAGCCTCAGTTGTTGGCGCTGGTGTAGCTACGATCTCAATTGTTGACGCAGGTGTAGCTGCGGCCTCAGTTGATATCGCAGGTGTTGCTGCGGCGCAGTTGTTGACGCAGATGGCGCTGCAACGAAGTTGATAACGCAGGTATAGCTGCGGCGCAGTTGTTGACGCAGATGGCGCTGCATCGCAGTTGATATCGCAGGTGAATCTGCGGCGCAGTTGTTGATGCAGATGGCGCTGCAACGAAGTTGATAACGCAGGTATAGCTGCGGCACAGTTGTTGACGCAGATGGCGCTGCAACGCAGTTGATATCGCAGGTGAAGCTGCGGCGCAGTTGTTGATGCAGATGGCGCTGCAACGCAGTTGATATCGCAGCTGAAGCTGCGGCGCAGTTGTTGACGCAGATGGCGCTGCAACGAAGTTGATATCCGCTAGTCAGCCTGAAATAGTTTCAACTGACTGATGTGCGCCGTTCGCACTCGCGTTTCTCCTTCACCTTTGACGCGTACTATTACTGGCGAGACAAAATCTATAATTTTGTATGGGCCATCGAATTTAGGAGCCAATTTGGCTGCAAAGTTATCAATTGCCTTCGATAGGTGATGTTGTTTGATCAAGACGACTTCACCAATCTTTGGGCTCCAGTTCCGTCTTCGCAGATTGTAATGTCGGGCTTGGTCTTGCGCAGCCCGTTCTAGGTTACGGCGTACAATCTCGAAAGTTTCTTTTAGCTTGTTTTGTCTCTCAAGTGCTGTTTGAGGCTCTTGTCCAGTGCCAAATGTTTGCTCATCATATAACGTCTTTGGTAAGCGGAGTTCACGTCTTTGGTAAGCGGAGTTCACGTCCTTGGGTAAGGAAGGCTGGGCTATATCCTGTGGTTTCAGAGACACTCGTGCTCATGACTAGTGAAATCTCTGATAGCAGTTCGTCCCAGACGCGTTGTTGTTCACCAGTAAACTGTGCTATCATCGTCTTGATAGTTCGGTTTGCCCGTTCCGTTGAATTTTCCTGGGGTGTATACGGAGCAGTGAATTGATGTTTCACTCCTAGCTCGGCTAAAAACTTTTTGAAAGTTCGACTCGTAAATTGGGCGCCATTTTCCGTAACTAGGACCTTTGGGACGCCAAATCCTGCTAAGATACGCTCTCGAAACGCGCGTTGGAGGTGATCGCTGGTTGCCTTACGGAGTGGGATCACTTCAGTCCATTTCGAGAACTTGTCGAAAAACACCAGGAGCATGGTGTTACCATGCTTAGATCGGGGCAGTGGTCCCACGAAATCGGCACACAAGATTGACCAAGGCTCGTCCGCGATTTGGGTAAGCATCTTACCAGCAGGACTTTGTTGGCTTGGTTTATATCTTTGGCATGATTCGCAGCGACGCACGTAACGGCCGATATCACGGAACATACCTGGCTAATAATATCTATTGGCTACTCTTGCAATTATTTTTCGTATGCCTAGGTGACCGGCACACGGACTATCATGGTTTTCTTTCAGAACTCTTTCTCTCGCATAGGTGGGTACACAAAGTTTCCATGGAACACAATCTTCATCGTTTTCTTGGCTCGCTATGTGTCGATACATCTGTCCGTCTTCTATGAAGTAGTCTGGGAACTTGGCTGGGTTTTCTAAGACTTCATTAGTCTTCTTCAGTAACCAATTACAAGTACCGTCTGTGGCATCTTCGGTTGTTGTTTTACGCACCGTCTCGAGAGGCTGTCGAGATAAGGCGTCAGCGACCACGTTCAATTTTCCTCTGCGATATTGTATATCGAACGTGTGCTGTTGAAGTTCCAGTGCCCACCTGGCTACGCGTCCAGATGGACTTTCTATTGAATTTAGCCATTTCAGCGACAAGTGATCCGTGATCACTGTGAACTTGGTGCCTTCAAGGTAAGGTCGCATTTTACGGATTTCCCATACTATGGCGAGACATTCTTTTTCCGTTGGTGAGTAGTTCCGCTCTGCTTTGTTAAGGTGTCGGCTGGCATACGCGATAACTCTCTCTTCGTCTTCTTGACCTTGCGTCAGTACTGCTCCAAGCCCGTAGTCGCTGGCATCCGTTTGTAGAGTAAACTTCTCGATAAAGTTTGGGCACGCCAAGATTGGTGCCTCGGTTAGTTTGGCTTTAAGGGTTTCAAATGCTTCCTGCTGGCTGTCACCCCACTTCCAATGTTTTCCTTTTCCCAACAGTGTCGTAAGTGGGTGCACAATGGTTGAGAATTCCGGGACAAAGCGTCTATACCACGAGGCTATTCCCAGGACTCGCCGTAACTCTTTCGTCGTGTTCGTAGGGGCCTCTAACTGCTTGATCGCTGATATTTTTCGGGTTCGGTGTGTATTCCTTGGCTACTTACGACATGACCTAAATATGTCGTCTTTTGATGGAAGAATTCGCATTTCTCGAAGTTTATCTTCAAATTTGCTGCACGGAGTCTTCGAAAAACTTCTTTTAAATTCATCATATGTTGATGAAATGAGTTTCCTGTGACAATTATGTCATCCAAGTATGCAAATGCGTGTGGTTCCATTTCAGGACCAATAACTTGGTCTAAAGCTCGCTGAAAGGTCGCTGGGGCTGAGTGTAGCCCGAAAGGCATCACCTTCCATTGGAACAGACCACGACCTGGTACCGTAAACGCCGTGAATTGCTTACTACCCTCGTCCATAGGAATCTGCCAATAGCCATTTTTCAGATCTAGGCTGCTGATGTATTTTGCATCACGGAGGCGGTCTAGAATTTGATGTATTCGGGGTATTGGATAGGCGTCTGGTATGGACTTTGCATTTAACTGCCTATAATCTACGCAGAGTCGCCATTTTCCCGTCTTCTTCTTCACCAGCACTATTGGGGCGCTGTGAGGGCTATAGGAGGGCTCAATACACCCCTTTTCCAGTAACTCGTCGATCTCTTTATTGATGATTTCTTGCATTGCAGGATTTTTCGGAAAGTATCTCTGTTTTATTGGTCTATCGTCTTGCATAACAATCTTATGAGTTGTTATATTCGATAAACCCTCTAGCTTCACGAACTCAGCTAGTTCAGTCTTCAAGAAACTGTCTTTCAGTTCAGTTTCCGTAACTTCGTCTTCTCGCACCACTGTGCATAATGGGGAAACGCTAGCACTTGTTGCCGCCTCGTGACATTTTAATTTTATTGTCTGGCCGCCGCACGTGAATGCCGCCTGCATTTTGAGAAGAAAATCCATTCCCAGAATGATATCGTCCACTATGTCGGGTAGGACGAGTAACGGGATCCTGCAGCTATCTTTTCCTAGACTTACGTCCAGGATCAGAGCTTCACAAACGGTTCGCACTGAGTTGTCTGCCATACGCACGACGATGCTCTCCTGTCTCTTCTCACCTGTGTGAGCCAGTTTTTCTGATAGCTGTTGGCTCATGAAACTCCTAGTTGCTCCTGTGTCAATCGTGGCCTTCTGAACTTCATCTCCGAGGGTAACAAATGCAAAAATGTGGGCTTCGTCGTGCTGCAGGCTTTCTACGGGATGCGAGGGACCGTATGTGCTCTCCCCGATAGGCCTCGCCTCTATCGGGTGTTCTGTCCGTTTCCCGACTGCCGCCGACAGCAGTCAATCGTTCGTAGCCCACGCTTTCCACACTCCCAACAGAAAATTACCAACGGATTTCGACATTCGGGCCGCATGTGACCGTCTCTGCCACATCGTCCGCACGCTGTTCGTGGATTTATGGGTGTCTCCCTCACCTGAGTGACCATTCGATGACGCTCTTCTCTCGGTCGCTGGGCTGGTGCTCGTGTGGGTGCCGTATCTGCATGTATGCACTCGAAATCTTCGGCTAACGCCATGAGCTCTTCCAGGCTTGCAAAGTCTTTTCTCTTGATGTACAGTTGGTACTCTTGTCGACTATTCCGGAAGGTTCTCTCCAATTTTTGCTCCTCGGTGTAGTTTGAATGTCGCATAAGGCTCTGTAACGCGAGTACGTAATCCTTAAAAGATTCACCTGTGCGCTGATGCGTCTGTCTAATGTCATCATCCAATCTTTCGAAATACCTCGTGGGCAAAAAGAAATGCAAGAAGTCCTCTTTGAAGCTTCTCCACTCACGCCATATACGATTATTATTTCGATACCATGTTAGCGCTCGGTCTCGCAGTAATTCGGGCATCGTTCTCGGAAGGTTGTCTTTTCCCAAACCATACACTTCCGCCAGTTCTTCCACGCGCTCGATAAATGCCAGTGGGTCTCGGCCTCCGTCGTACTTTACCGACCACTTCCTGACTTGATCAATTACTGAAGCGTACGGGTTTTGGTTGTACTGGGCAACAGGTGTTGGTTGGAACCTGGTCATGTCTTCCGCGTACGCCGGTATCGCGTGATTCGTATTTGTTGGCTCTAAAGGTGTCCTGCTGGTACTCGGTAGTTGCTGAGGCACGGTGAGCGAGCTAGGAGAAGGACTCCTTGCATGTTTTGCTTCCAGCTCGATGAACCTTTGTTCCACCTCCGGTTTGTGGTCTACTCCCAGTGCAATGGTAGCAAACCTTTTCCTTAGTTCCTCAACAGTACCTTCGATGCTAAAGTTAAACTCTTTAGCGTAGGCCAACAAGTCGTCTCGACGAAGAGCGTGAATCCATGCTGTTCGCACCATGTTGCTTTCAACTTACTTTACTCTGTCTCTGGACCTTTCGTGCTTTGTTTTCACTCACGTTTTCCTGTGTTATTCACTTTCTAGCTTTCCTGCGTTGTTTTTCTCTCTAGTTTTCCTCGTTGCTTTCCCTTAAAGGGTCCCTGCTCGGGCGCCACTTGTAACGAACCTCCCTGGGTTCTTTTTTAACGCTGAGGTACGCTCAGCGGGATTCCAGGGTCCGTGACAAGAATTAATAACACGTTGGGTTTTTTTATAGTTATCTAGGTTTAACAATGTTTTATTGTTTTCTTGTTTAGTTGCTATAATATATGTTATATATTAAATATATCAATTGCTTGTGTTTTCCCCTGCTTCTCCTGCTGCTCCGCCGATTTGCTCCGCCGTCGTCTAGCAGTTGGGCCTACAAGCCACCGACACTGCTAGCTGGAAAAATAAATAAACACGCGGGCTTACAAGCCACGGACTAGTGTTTAATTTGAGCAGGCGGGCTTACAAGCCACGGGCACTGCTAACAAAAAGATTTTAAACAGGTGGGCCTACAAGCCACCGACTCTGTTTTCTGCTACTCTGCAGGTGGGCCTACAAGCCGCTAACTCTGCTCGCCGTTCTGCGCAGGTGGGCCTACAAGCCACCGACTCTGCACTCGCTTCTTAGTTTACCTTGTTTTCCCTTGTGGTTGCTGCAGCTCCTCGATGCAGACTCTGCTTGTTGCTCTTTTGCCCTTTTCTTTGGACTCTGCTTGCTGCTATTCTTCACTCTGCTTCGCACTGAACGTTGATAATCACGCACTGACTTTTCTCGTACACTGAATATAATCAAAGACTGATCGTCACGAATTATGATCAAAGACTTCCCCCAGTCCGTGGTTGCGCTGCCTTTTATAGTTGCCTTTGTTGTCAACCAGATCCCGCAATCGAAACTTCTCGGTTGTTTGGCGTAAACAACATACCGTACGCCGTACGCCTTGTTGTTGCAACCAGTTGCTTAGATTGGCACAGCACTTTGCCTTTCCCTATGTGCGCTCAAGTTGTTCCGCTACACGACTGCACGAAAAATATCACGCCAGCATTATACGTGTGCGTGTGTCGTACCTCTCTTTCTCGTCCGTGTGTTCTTTGTTTATTTGTGCAGAGTTGCTATTATTGTAAAAACACGTGTTTGTAGTCAACGTTTCATATTTATTTTTGTAAAAGAAATTTAAAAAAAAAATATTTACAAAAAACTTAAATAGGACTTATTCTTATTCAAAAGCCTCTAATTCAATTTAGTCATTACGTTTTTTACACTTTAATAGAGTTTTTTTTAAATATTTTTGTGAACAATTATGTAACTTAAACAAACAAAATTTTTTTCATAATTCAAAAACAATTTCTTAATATTTAATATGCCCGCCTTTGGCTTTAATGATAAGTTGAATCCTCTTAGGCATACTTGCCATTAAGTTTTCCAATATTTTGGAACTGATGCTAGACCACACTTCATTAACAGCAACCCATAGCTGCTCCAGGTTTTGCGGTGTTGATTTTCGAACAATTATTTTTTTCTTTAAAATATTCCATAAATTTTCGATTGGATTTATATCCGGGGACTGTGCTGGCCAATCCATGCAGTTAATACCATGGTCGCGTAGCCAATTCATTGTAATTTTGGCTTTGTGTTTCGGATCATTGTCCTGCATAAACACAGTATCCCCTGGTTCGCAGCCAAAAATTTCGAGACTGGGTAAGTAGGAGTCTTCAAGAATCTTAATATAATCTACGGCTTTCATTTCTCCTTCGATCTTACGAAGAACTCCTAATTTATTTCCTTGGAAACAACCCCAGATCATTAGAGAGCCTCCACCAAACTTCAAGGTTTCCTGAATGTTGCGAGATGTTATGCCAACTTTTTTGTCGTACCAAGACCATATTCGTCCATCTGAACCAAAGCGATTAATTTTCGACTCATCTGACCAAGTAACCAATTTCCACTGCATCACAGTCCAATCAGCATGTCGCTTTGCAAAAGCCAGTCGCGCGTCCTTGTGCTTCGCTATTAGAAGGGGCTTCTTTATTTTAGTTTTTGCCTTCATACCACTCTCTTTAAGACATCTTCGGATCGTTTCAGAGCAGCACGAGTGTTTAAAGACTCAGCGATGACATTTCTGGCCTCTACAGCATTTTCGACCGCTCCTGATGTTATCAGCCTCCTCACTGCTCGTTTTGTTTGTGGACACAATTTTTGTGGACGTCCAGCTTTGTTAATGTTTGGAACTAGAACCATACTTTTTCTTATCTTTGTGATAAATCCCAATGAAACATGGCACTTTCCCGCAATTTGACGAACACTTTTGCCTTCTCGAAGCTCTTTCTTAATTTCAGCAATCAGATTTGAGTTTATTGCTTTCGGCATGGCGTATAGTAAATATTATTCCCTTTTTTACTCAAACCCAATTAAATATGCGCGACGCAGAAAACTAACGTGAGGGAATTTTTTTTTTTCAAATGCTGTAACCGAACGCTTTACATCAACTAAAAATCACGCGAGTCACAAAACTGTTCACAACAATTATGCTGTACCTTTAGCCATTGCAAAAACAATTGAATAGCAATAACAAAATTTGTAAGTGGTCTGGATTTTCAAAGTGTTGGTTGATAAGAGAACGCAAGAATTTCTAAGAATTATCTTCTCAGTTCAAACAAATTCGTTAAAGAGTTGAAATCGAGTTTTTTATGAACAATTTTGTGGGTCACTGTATGTGTTTGTAAAAAAAGTTTGTTCACTAATGATGGTGGTGTTCACCAAGTGTGGCACTTTAAATGTTGGCGTCAAAATCGGCGACGTCGATTTTTGGCGTCACAACACGTCCTCGCGTAGATGGTGTCCTTGACAGCATCGTCCTTTTGCTCTGTCGGGGTATGTGCGCAAATAAGGCTGATGTAGAAGAATTTCGCCTTGATGCGGATTGTCGCCAGCCTTCTGTTCATAGGTGTGCACCGGGAAACAAGATGGCGTAGTTTCCGACTTACGACGAATCCGCATCCAAATTTGCGCTTCTCCGCATGGCAGCTGTAGTAGGTATCGCAGTTTGCTCTCTTAGAGTAGCCTTGTCCTTTCCATCGCATCTCTTGGATGGCGGTGATGTCAGCCTTAATTTTTTCGAAGGCTTCCGCCAGTTGGACAGCGGCACCTTCCCTATAAAAGGTTCGGACATTCCAGGTGCATATCCGTAAATCATTGTCCGTTTTTCGTTTGCGATGGTCGTCAATGTAGTAGGGGTTCATATCCGAGGCTGATTTGGTTTTCATTGGGAAATTAGTAATGTGGTTGGGACCCTACGCACATTCCATTATTAAGGTCGTGTAGAGACCTCTCAAGTTTATAGTCTAGAGGAGACATCGCCGCTCAAATTAGCCGACAACTAAACGGGTGCTAGTTTGCCGTTTCCAGGAGACACCACTTGGAGGTTTTGAGTCGACTTGAGATGATTTCGACATGGATAATGCTTGCCTCACCAAGTTGAGGCAATCAAACACGTTGCCATGTGAAGATCGCCCCCCTTGTCGCCCCTGTTCACCCATTTGCAAAATAATAAAATAAAAAAAGAATTAATGAAATATATTTTTTTTACCAAATATATGCTTATATTAAACAAATCTTACCATAGAATTATTTTAATACTTCATTGAATACCATTTCTTCGGGCACTTTCCACCTCATATATCAGAAACCAACGATCCGATTTTATGAATTTTTTGTTTTTGATAGTCAACACCCAAAAGCATCGGAAAAATCTCTAAAACCGATCGTTTTTTTTATCTATTATTTTGAAAACACATATCACAATAATAAAAAGTTATTGAACAAATTGTCCGATTTAAATAATTTTTACACCACATATTTAAAACAGCAGTCATTCTCGTCGGTACCAGAATCATGAAGGTAGCTCTAAAACAGCGATGGGAAAACACATTCTATCACATTCTTTGATTGTGTCTAAAGCAGAGAAAAACGAAGATCAATTTACGTATTTTCTCGCTTCATTTTAAAAAATTGCGCAAAGAAATTTTACTTCAACAAATGCTGAAAGGCAACTAACTTCATTTACGGCCAAAATAAAAACAAAGCAACAGCCGAATACACATGATCGTTAGCCACACGAAGTAGCTTATACTGTTCATGTGTCGACGTCGCGCAATTAGCATTTTGCTTCTAATCCCATGGGAAAGGAAATTTAATTTGTGCTCAAAAAACAACGGAATTAGACCTATTTTAGCCCTAAAAATACCTGTTTTTAACTTTTGGATGCTACACTGAGAAAACTACATTTTCAAAACTAGCAGAAACGTGATACTTTTGAAAACGTTTGACCCAGATTTTGCGCCTCTTACGTTTATTTTTATTTTAAAAACGCACATTTAAAAGAGAGCTTTTAAAACGTTTGCTTGATTTCCTGCAATAAACATTTAAAAATGAGCTGCTAAAACGTTAGTTTGATTTTCTAACATAAAAAATTTTCAAAAGACCTTTTAAAACGTACGTTTGATATTTTTAAATGAAAATTTTAAAAAGAGCTTTTAATTGCCTCGATTGCCGACACGTACTTTATGAAATTTAAACACCTTTTAAAAAGTTCGAGTTTAGCCAAGCTTGCTATCGGTCGAGTTTTATAATCAAACGAGCAGGGTTCAATCCCTGACGAAACCTGCAAGAATTTGTTTTTATTTAAAACACATTTATTTTTGATAAATTTTGATAGATTATTAGAATTAGAATTTTAATTATTATCGAATTAGAATTTTAATTATTAAATTAATACTTTTGATGCATACAGAGTCAGGATAAGAACCTACGTCCTCTGCATGCCAGTCTAGCACACTACCACTGAGCTATTGGTAACGATAAGTTAACTGTAGCAAAACATATTTAAAACTACTCATCTTATTAAGTGACAGAAAATCTTGACAATCTTGTTTTGAAGCACAAAAATTTGCTTACAACCAGCGGGGTACCTTGTTTTTGTTGGTCTACTTTGGCATGACATACAAAAACAACATCAACAACAACAACAACAACAACAACAACAACAACAACAACAACAACAACAACAACAACAACAACAACAACAACAACAACAACTACAACAACAACAACACCACCACCAACAACAACAACAACAATATTAATTTCAAAATTAAGTTTGATATAAGTCAATATAAAAGTCAGTCAATATAAAAGACCGTTTGTCGATATCTTTAATAACTTATTTTTAAAGAAAAATTTTAAGATGGTGGAGTTTAGGAAATATGTCATTCATTTTAATTGTAACAATATAATATTACATGTGAATTTAATTATAAATATTTTTCTAAATATATTTTTACATACTTGTAACTAAAGTTTATACAAAATTTATTATAATTACGTTTGAGTGTAGAGTTTATGTAATATAAGTGTAAATTATAAAGTAAATTTTAAAGATAAATATATGAATGTATAATTTTAAATTATTTAATTTATATATTTTTAAACTTTTTTAACATGTTATTGTGAAATTTTTTTATTTTTTTTATTTATATCTATAATGGAGTTTACTCCATCTCTCCAAACAATTTTATAAGGTCCGTCGTATGGACTTTGAGACTTCTTTCTACTTTCTAATTTTTTCTAGTACAAGATCTCCTTCGTGGAAGTCAGATATATTTACATTTTTGCCATAACATAATTTTCGTTTGTTTTTGACTATTTCGACCATTTCTTTTGCCTTTTCTGTAGACGTTTTTAATCTTATTTTTAACTCATTGGCGTAGTTGTCAATGTCATAAATTTTACTATTGCCTTTTGTCACATCACCTGGAATAGTTGGTAGTTTACCGAATACTAATTCATATGGAGAATAATAAGTATATACATGTGGTGCTCTCACAAGACACACAATCACACACATATAAAAATACACTTACACATTATACACTTGTTTTAAAATATTTATAAATATTTAAGTAATCAAAAATTGTATATCAAAAAATTATTTAATATTTTATCAGAAATAAAAATTGTTCGTTCAAATCAGTTCGTATATAAAAATATATGTTCTCTTAAATATTATTAAAAATAAAAATTGTGAAATTGCACAAACACCTCAACTGGCGATCCTGCCTAAAAAAAGAAAGAACCATCCAGCACAGATTTCACATTATCAACAGCCAAACCATTGCCAACAGACAACCTGAACAAATAAGCGAACAAACCAAAACCAGTTTTCACAAGTCATCACAAGTCACCTCAATCAAAAGAACGATACACCACACAACCCCACCTGGTTTGTCGAGGTCGAGGAACCAGTAAAGAATAACGCCTTAGTCGTTCAGTGGGCAAAGAAAATAACAACGAAATCCAGTTGAGGTGTTTGTGCAATTTCACAATTTTTACTTCTTCGTACCATCCACAATCAAACGGGATGATTGAAAGATTTCACAGACAGTTAAAAGCGTCAATAATGGCTAGTAATAACCAAACTAATTGGTACACAGAGATTCCTCAGAACCTTTTGGGTATTAGATCCACAGTCAAAGAAGACATCAAAGCGTCCCCGGCTGAAATGGTTTTCGGTCAAAACTTAAAGTTACCTAGACAACTAGTAGTTCAGAATTACCAAGCTTTTAACGCATCGGAAACATTAGCGAAACTCAAACAAAACGTTCAAAATAACGATTCAAACATTTCACATCATAATACAAATACTGGTCAATACTTACCACAAGCCTGGAAGAGTTGTAAATACGTATTCGTACGAAACGACACAATACGACGTCCACTACAGAACCCATACGAAGGACCGTTCAAAGTACTCGACAGAACAGAAAAAAATTTTACAGTTCTCAAAAATAATAACACAGTTACAGTTCACATCGACAGAGTCAAACCAACATTCGTAGACAGAGACACTACAGAGACACTATCCTCCTCACACAGACCGACAAAAAAAGTACATTTTAATCTCTTGGCCAACTCGATTAAATTCTATGGGGGGGAATAATGTGGTGCTCTCACAAGACACACAATCACACACATATAAAAATACACTTACACTTTATACACTTGTTTTAAAATATTTATAAATATTTAAGTAATCAAAAATTGTATATCAAAAAATTATTTAAAATATTTTATCAGAAATAAAAATTGTTCATTCAAATCAGTTCGTATATAAAAATATATGTTCTCTTAAATATTATTAAAAATAAAAATTGTGAAATTGCACAAACACCTCATACATGTGGAGTAGTGTTATATACAAATATATAGTACGGAATCCATTTATCCTATTCATTATCACCTGGGAAAGAAAATAGATACCCGATAAGTACCCTGCAGTTTCTTTCGAGTGCTCCTATTGTCTCGTGATGATGAGGTGCTGAGAAAATTTGTTCTATTTTCAACAATGTGCATACATTTATCACCACTTCATTAGTAAACTCTGTCCATTTGACCGATTTCAGTTTTTTAAAACAACTGTATCTAAGGATCAATTGTTCTACGAGTGTTGACAAATTTGCTTAACTCACACTGCATTGTGAGTATGTAGCGGTAACCATTTGAAATTCTAAGCGGGCCGACTGTATCTGTAGTAATTGTTTCAAAGCAATGCATCGGTGTGTATGCTATAGTCATTTCCTCTTTAATGTGTCGTGTTTGTTTATTCCGAGCGCAAATATCACATTTGTTTATGTAGTTCCTTACCATCTGTCGCATATGTTTCCATACATAGCGTGGTTTTAGCTTTATAACTGTTTTCCTAATTCCTTAATGTCCTCCTTGTGGTAAATCGTGAAATTCTTTTATAAGTTTATTTTGCATGGATATATTTGTTATATGTTTATATGTTATACTGACGCATCAAGGAGAGCACGCTCCTTCACTAGGCCACCATTAGCCCAGGTACTCACGACAGCTGTGGGGAGCAGCGATACAACGCGTTGAAGGCTCGTCGTTGTTGGTCTTGGTTGGGGGAGACCGCTTCGGGAATTGGTCCCTCGACGATGTCGCAAATGGAAGCATCAACTGCGGTCTCTTCTGGGAACGGAACCGCTTCGGAAAGTGTTCGAAGTGATCGAAGCCGACGCAGACGGTACAGGCATCTGCGGTCCCTTCCTAGATGAACTCTTCGATTCCACCCCAGATCTCGTCGCTTCTCGAGCAGCTGCGGACGCAGGTTACAGTTTAGGCTGCTTTGAGCGAGATCGTCTTCCACGCCTTCTTGAATGGGCTCGACCTGTTCGGGCCCGAGTGTGCGTATGCAGCATGCTGTGGTGATCTTCATCTTAAGTTAATTCACCACAGATATCCGATATCTTCCTGGCAAAGAAAATTTGACCGCCGATGCATTATCGCGAATCGAAGCCATCGACACACCAAAGCATATCGACTACGAACTCTTATCGAGAAGCCAAGCTAAGGATGACGAAATTCAATAATTTTTAAATAGTAATTCAAGTTTGGACTTAAAAATTTTCAATATAGCAGGCACGACTGCAGAAGTTTACTGCGATGTTAGCACCGGAAAAGCAAGACCATTTCTTACACCAGAATTTCGAAAAATTGGTTTCGATTCCATACACAATTTATGCCACGCTGGCGCAGCAAAATCAACAATGTTGGTTTCCGAAAAATTTGTCTGGCCTAACATGAAAAAGAATTGCCGCGAATGGGCACGATTATGTATTTCATGCCCAAGGTCGAAAGTACAACGACACAACAAAGCACCATTTGGAGTATATCCACTAGCAGAGCATAGATTTGATCACGTGAATATTTATATTGTTGGACCTCTATTGTCGGACCGTTATTGTCTAACTTGCGTTGATGGTTATACAAAATGGGTGGAAGCATATCCTATCGAGAATATAACTGCCTAAGAAGTTGCGTTCGTTTTCTACTCAAACTGGATAGCGAGATTTATTGATACTTGTAAAAATCTTCCGTTTTGCAAGTATTTCTCATGTATTACAAGAATTGTATTTTTTAAAAACAGGCCCCAAGTTGCATTATCGAGAAGTGGCTGATATTCCTCTTCCATGGCTAGCAACCATTGATTGGCTTCTGGACCGGAGAGTGCTTCCTCCGACGTTACTGGATCATCCATGTTTTCCTGTGGAACATTTCTAACAGGACTATTAGGACTTTACGGAGTGCTTCTTTAGGATACTTGCCTTGTGATATGCGCCTCTCATCGTTTGGCTTAGACTTCTGCTTGTTTTTCACTTAGACCGGTCGATTGTGGTACAATGGAGGTGCTACAAGTCCTGTAAATTCATTCTGCAAATTTTGATAGCTTGTTGATGCACTTTCCTCGTTTGTAACATTGGTGGACTGACCTGGTAAATGGCGCGAGGGAGAATTCTGTTTCAACTATGAAATCTTTGTACTTGCCTGGTAAATTCAGTTGGCATCACTGTTTCACCTCAACAACAAGTGCGCTTTTAGTCGGCCTAATATAAATTATTAATTCTACGTTGTTCTAAGCATTATATACTGACTTAAATATCCTTAATACGTCAGTTATCAGTGTCTAAGTATTCAGAGCAAAAAGTGTTGCTTAAAATTAGCTTTTTATGCTTATATTAACTAATTAAACATTTGATATAACTTTTCTTTGGCTAGCTGAAATTCTTCAGCCATCTTTATATTACACATACATATTGCTATCTCACTCGTGCCTATTACACTGCACGTAGTAAACTATGCGAGACGGAGCTTCTACAAGCACGAGTACCGCCTGCGAAATATGCAAGTCAGAGTGGAGCACCTTTGACAACTTTATATTAGTTGTGTTTCCGTACTCGATTGTAGTAACTTGCAAGCTGCTAGAACGGAAGAATTTCTTCCAGCATTATAAGAACAAGCATTAAGAAGAAGAAGAAGCAAACTTCAAATTGACATTTTTAATGTGTTTTATGTTTACGTTGTGCGATTGAAAATAAATTTACAAATAGTAAAATTCAATTCATAACAAAAAATACATTTTAAAATGAAAAAATGTAATGAATAAACAAATCTTAATTTGCATTGTTTACGTTTGATAGGCAAATAACTGTTTTTGTGTTAGAAACTAGCTAGAAGTTGTTTCCGTATTTTTGACAATTCTTTCAAATTTCGTTTTACTTTCTCAGCTTGAACTTTACTCGACTTTTACTCGACATTGTGTACGGAAACACACCTATTATGTTCTGGATGTTTCAAGCATTTTCACCAGAAGTGTGTTAAGATATCGGCAAAGGTTGGAGATGCTTTACGTGGCTCTACACCGAATGGATTGCATTGGCTTTGCCCACACTGCAGGATGTCTTCAACTGTTTCTATGGACATGCTGCTGGATCTTCGCACTTCCATCTCCACGCTTAGCGATGAGCTTTTAAGGCTCCAAGAACAGGCAGCTAAGCAATTTTCAATTCTTAACACTTTATGTGATCACGCTCAATCAAGTGTTAATGTTATAAATTGCTCCATTGCTACCTCACCTAAAGTTGGGCGCACCTCCACCAGAGCTCAAGTTGCAGCATCCAAATCGACTTCTAAGCCATCAGGAAATGGAGTGGCTGTTAGCAATACTTCCTTGGAAGCTATCTCTTCATCAAATGCTACAATAATCTTAGATCGATCTAATGATTCGATTAATAATGGTATGCCCTGTACACCTGCTGAACCTCATAATACTGCTTGTGCATTGCCTGTCCTAGCTGTGAGTCACTGTTTATCCTCAGCCCTGAATACCATTCCAGCGGGCTCCTCCACAAGCTCACCTACGAAAATGGTTAGCAATCCTAATTCTCTGTAAATTCCTGAAGAAGTTTCACATATGATTCAGCAAACTACACCTTACGTTGCCAACCGTAGTTCCACTGAATGTGCTGCCTCATTAAATGCCACAACTGACCTTCAGCGGCACCATCAAACCCAGTGTCCACCCAATACGTCATATCTGCCTCTTGTGTCCACAAACTGTGGACCATTGGTTGATTTGATTGTGGTTTCCCGGCCACCTCGGAAAACAATTTTCTAGTGTCCGACCGAACGTGAATTTTTGCCGAAGCCGAAGCCGAAGCCGATTCTTCGGCAAAATGGAAATAATCGGCCGAAGGCCGAAGCCGAAGCCGAATAAAAAACAAATGTTTTCAATTAAAAAAAATTATAAAATTTATTCTTTGATGTTGAATGTGAACCACACCAAACGTCAAGTTTTTTCTGCATTTCATTTGGCATTTCTCAATTCCAGACTAACTCAATTTGAACCATGGAAAGATACATAATCGAGTCACGCGTTTAAGTTATTCAAGAAATGGCAACAGTGGATGATCAATTTTCGAAGAAAATCATCTCAGTGATGAGGCATATTTTCACCTCAGTGGATTCGTCAATAAGCAGAATTGCCGCATTTAGGCGAATGATAATCCAAGAGTGATTGTCGAAAAACCAATGCACCCACCATGAGTGACTGTTTGGTGCGGTTGTTCGCTATCGTGAGATGATAACGAACTTTTTAAGGCCCGAATTAGTAGATATAAATGTGGACATTATGTGGTTTCAACAGGACGGTACACCTAGCCACACAGCTAATGAAACAATGACTCTTTTGCGCGACAAATTCAATGGCCGTGTTATCTCACGTGGCCGCCAAGATCATGTGATTTGACACCGTTGGACTTCTTTCATTGGGGTTATTTGAAAGAAAAGGTGTACGTTGATAAGCCAGTAACAATTCAAGAGCTAAAGGATGAGATAATTCGGCAGATTAACGGCATAGAACCTCAATTATGCCTCAACGTCATAGAAAATTTGGACCATCAAATGGAGGTTTGCCGCCGAGGTCGCGGAAGCCATTTGGCCAATATTTTGTTTCATACATAATTGAACCATACCAATATTATCATAACAAAAAGAATTGTCAGCAATTTTCTGAATAATTTGTGTTTTATTCAAAATCAACATCAGCAGCCCTTAAAATTTAACCATCCTTTATATTCATTTCAGTACAAAAAAACTTACTGAAATCAATAAATTCGAGTTAAACGGAAGAGTTTTTCTGCAAGATTCGGATTTTTCTGTAATCGAATTATTGACGTCAGGATAAAGTAGAAAAAATTTAATATATTTTCGATCCAGTCGAGAACAGCTACAGAAATGTAATACTAACTGAAATCTGGCAGAAAATTTCTAGAGTTAACTCGGCTTTTATATTTCAGTCCATAACAAAAGCAAAAACGTAACAGTCGGACTCGCTGCATTTATCATTTGATAAAATTTTCAAAGAATGAACACCAACTCATGAAAGAACAGAAAACGAGAGAAACACAAAACGAACAATGAAAATGTTAAAAATGTTTACTGAATAATTCAAAAAACTTATAAAAAAACTGTTTAGTAAAGCAAAAACATTCGGCAAAAATAATCGGCTATTTCGGTCGAAGCAGAAGCCGAAGCCGAAGATCAAAATATCGGCCGATTATGCCGATTACCGAAGCCGAAGCCGAATAATCGGTCGGACACTTGTAATAACTAAGAAATGTTGATTGCTATTTCAACATATTCCAGAAGATTCATAGCAGGTTAATGATAAGTTTTTCAGTTATTCAAAAAGATGGTTTTTACTTAGATTCTTCAATCGGTCCAAGTATTTCCAGTTATACTTGCTGTTGATTGTTTTTCCTTTTTTCAAATAGTCGATCAACAAACCCCCAAAAAAACAGATGCTACATCCTTTCCGGCCGTTTGTTGAGTCTTCGCTCGCTTCCACTGGAATCTACCCATGCCTTTGCTTATTCCTTCGATTCTGGTGTATAGTATGGGGTCCATCTTTCATCCATGGGCAGTGTTTTTGGGAAAAATTCAGTCGGATTTTGTTTAAACATGTCCAACCACTGCTGAGAAGTGCAAGCTTGAGCATTGAGCTTTCTCATACTCAAATATTCATGTAAAGTTGATCTCAGCAATCGAATATTTAACGGTTAAATACGATGAAACGGATTCACCATAATTTTTTCAACCTTTTCCTTGTTTCTTGCGCACTTTTGTTGCACAAAAAGTAATGCATAATCAAGGCACAAATAATTCTCTATACATTTTTATAACAATACCAAAAATGCGCAAATAGTTATGTGTAGAAAACATTTGGTATTCTGAACTGACATATATGGTAAGTTTGTGTTAATATGAATACAGATGAATTTAAATCTTACATTAACTTCATACTTTTATGTACAACCACCTCTAGAAACATGGTAGAGAGCATTGTCTGGATGAAACAGCACTTTTTTCCTTCTTCAAATGGGCCATTATTTCATCCTTCAAACGTTCCAACAACGCTATGTAATAATCACTGTTAATAATAATCAATGTATATTCCATGCGCATCCCAGAATACAAAGTTCATAACTAGACTGCGAATTTTTATGCAGATAGATTGTTTACTCAAGACAAATGTTTCAACGGGTCTTACCGTGATATTTCTATATTAAATAGAGTATCCAACAGATGCTTTCAATATGCAATTTTTATGCAAGTTATATGCATGTTATATACAACTTGAAAAGGTTGTCTCATTGTAATCAAGATAATCTGAAGGTATTTTTATCCTTTGGTGCTTAGTAGTATCCGACCGAACGTGAATTTTTGCCGAAGCCAAAGCCGAAGCCGATTCTTCGCAAAAATGGAAAAAATCGGCGGAAGGCCGAACCCGAAGCCGAATCAGAAACAAATTTTTTCAAGTAAATAAAATTATAAAATTTATTCTTTGCTTTTGTTAAGGGCCGATGTTGAATGTGAACCCCACCTAAACGTCAAGTTTTTTCTGCATTTCATTTGGCATTTCTCAATTTCAGACTTTCTCAATTTGACCCATGGAAAGATACATAATCGAGCCACGCGTTAAAGTTATTCAAGAAATGGCAATAGTGGATGATCCATTTTCGAAGAAAATCATCTGCAGTGATGAGGCACATTTTCACCTTAGTGGATTCGTCAATAAACAGAATTCCCGCATTTGGGCGAATGATAATCCAAGAGTGATTGGCGAAAAACCAATGCACCCATAAAGAGTGACTGTTTGGTGCGGTTTATGGGCTGACGGCATCATCGGGCCGTATTTATTCCAAAATGAGGCCCGAATTAATAGATATAAATGTGGACAATATGTGGTTTCAACAGGACGGTACCACTTGCCACACAGCTAACGAAACAATGACTCTTTTGGGCGACAAATTCAATGGCCGTGTTATCTCAAGTGGTGGCGATGTCAATTGGCCGCCAAGATCATGTGATTTGACACAGTTGGACTTCTCTCTTTGAGGTTAGTTGAAAGAAAAGGTGTACGTCGATAAGCCAGCAACAATTCAAGAGCTAAAGGATGAGATAATTCGGCACATTAACGGCATAGAACCTCAATTATGCCACAGCGTCATCGAAAATTTGAACCATCGGAGGTGTGCCGCCGAGGTCGCAGCAGCCATTTTGTTTCATACATAATTGAGCCATACCAATATTATCATAATCAAAAAATGACAGTAATTTTCTGAATAATTTGTGTTTTATTACATGAAATATCTAGCGTTAACTCGGCTTTTATATTTCAGTCAATAACAAAAGCAAAAACGTAACAGTCGGACTCGCTGCATTTCATCATCATCATCATCATCATCATCATCATCATCATCATCATCATCATCATCATCATCATCATAATCATAATCATAATCATAATCATAATCATCATCATAATCATCATCATCATCATCATCATCATCATCATCATCATCATCATCATCATCATCATCATCATCATCATCATCATCATCATCATCATCATCATCATCATCATCATCATCATCATCATCATCATCATCATCATCATCATCATCATCATCATCATCATCATCATCATCATCATCATCATCATCATCATCATCATCATCATCATCATCATCATCATCATCATCATCATCATCATCATCATCATCATCATCATCATCATCATCATCATCATCATCATCATCATCATCATCATCATCATCATCATCATCATCATCATCATCATCATCATCATCATCATCATCATCATCATCATCATCATCATCATCATCATCATCATCATCATCATCATCATCATCATCATCATCATCATCATCATCATCATCATCATCATCATCATCATCATCATCATCATCATCATCATCATCATCATCATCATCATCATCATCATCATCATCATCATCATCATCATCATCATCATCATCATCATCATCATCATCATCATCATCATCATCATCATCATCATCATCATCATCATCATCATCATCATCATCATCATCATCATCATCATCATCATCATCATCATCATCATCATCATCATCATCATCATCATCATCATCATCATCATCATCATCATCATCATCATCATCATCATCATCATCATCATCATCATCATCATCATCATCATCATCATCATCATCATCATCATCATCATCATCATCATCATCATCATCATCATCATCATCATCATCATCATCATCATCATCATCATCATCATCATCATCATCATCATCATCATCATCATCATCATCATCATCATCATCATCATCATCATCATCATCATCATCATCATCATCATCATCACCATCATCATCATCATCATCATCATCATCATCATCATCATCATCATCATCATCATCATCATCATCATCATCATCATCATCATCATCATCATCATCATCATCATCATCATCATCATCATCATCATCATCATCACCATCATGGTATACGAACTAAAGCTAACTCTATTCTTAATGCTACATCTACTTGTGATTTTGACATTATTGTTTTTATCGAAACTCGGCTTAACTCCGATTTCTTCGACTCTGAATTTTTTGATCCTCATATCTATCAAATTTATCGCAAGGATAGAGATGCCTCTAAAAGGGGTCTCTCACGTGGTGGTGGCATCCTTATTGCAGTTAAACATAATCTGCGTTCAAGTTTGTGTCACCTGGCAAATTCTGATTCTGTTCTGGATCAACTATGTGTCTCAATTGCTGGTTCTAGGGGATCACTTTATATATGTGCCTCCTATATACCACCTAATAGTTCGGATACATTATATGCCTGCCATGTGGATAATGCCCTGGCTCTTCACTCCTCTTTGGATGCTAATAGTCATTTAGTCGTCTTAGGTGATTATAATCTAAATGACATTTTCTGGTTACATTTTGATAGTGATTTTATTCCATCGAATGTTAACAAGTCATTTGAAATAAATTTAATTGATAGTTTCCTCAGTATTGGTTTATCTCAAATTAACTATATTGTAAATAAACTTAAAAGGATTTTAGACTTAATCTTTGTTTCGAATAATATTAAATATGATCTTTATGAATGCTAAGCGCCATTTTCGTCACTTTCTGTTCATCATATACCTCTTATTTTGGAGTTACAATTTTATGAATTTATTCCTAGCGTACTTGATTATAATTATTTTAATTTTAACAATTGCAATTTTGACAACCTATCTGTACTTTTAAATGAAATTGATTGGAATAACTTATTTTTTGGCAAAAATACTGCAACTTGCTTTGATACATTTAAATCTCAAGTCCTTAATATTTGTAATAATAATATTCCGCGTGTTTCTCGTTCAAACTATAAGTTACCTTGGTATACTCCTGGTCTCAAAAAGTTAAAAAAACCTAAGAAATAAATTTTTTAAATTGTTTAAAGAAACGAATAATTCTTTTTATGAACGGCAACACACTCATTATGTGAGGGAGTTTAATTTTCTAAGTAAATTTTTATATAAACAGTATATTTTGAATTTTGAATATAAAATTATCTCTAATCCAAAATCTTTCTGGAATTTTATTAAATCCAAGAAGGATGGATCGCATATTCCAACATCTATGGTACTTAATGATAAACGTTCGCTGTCTCCTTCTGACACAGTTATTCTCTTTGCTGAGTTTTTTAAATCAAATTTTGATAACGATGGTACGAGGTTTGATTCTTCGGTCCTTGAGGGTGTTGACGAATTTATTGACCTTGGATCGTTGACATTATCTAATACTGACGTTTTAAATGCTTTATCATCTATGAAATGCTCTGTCAAAACTGATATTGATGGCTTATCTTCTATTTTACTCATCAATTGTTTAATTTGGATTGAATCTTATTTAGTGGGTAGAAAGTGCTTTGTTTCGATTAATAATATCCAATCACTTCGTTATGATGCATCTTCAGGTGTGCCTCAAGGAAGTATTATTGGCCCCCTGTTTTTTATTTTATTTATAAATGATATTAGTAAATGTTTTCGCAAGGCACAGTTCCTCATGTATGCTGATGATTTGAAGTTATTTTCCAGTATTTGCAGCCCTGATGATATCACATCACTTCAAGCGGACCTTAATAATGTGTTTAATTGGAGTGTTCGCAATGGCCTCCCGCTTAATATTAGTAAATGCTCTCAAGTAACTTTTAATAAATCCTTAAATTCTCTAACTTCAAATTATTTATTAGCTGGAATTCCTCTAGAAAGAGTCAACATCGTTAAAGACTGTGGGTGTGATTTTCGATTGCAAGTTTTCCTTTGTTGATCACTTAAATTTTCTATTGCCTAAAGTTTACTCACTTCTTGCTTTTATCCGTAGGAATACCTCAGAATTTCGTGATCCACATACGCTTAAAACTCTTTATAATAGTCTGGTTAGGTCTAGACTTGAATACGCTGCCATCATTTGGAATCCATCTTATGCGATCCATACCTTGAGATTGGAAAGAGTCCAGAAAACTGTCACTAGAGCAATGTTGAGATCTCTCTTCACTCCATTACCCTCGTATAATGTACGTTGCCTGCTTATGGGTTTGAAATCCTTAGAATCGAAAAGAAATGTTCAATCTTTATTATTTATTCATGATATAATCTCTTCTAAAATTGATTGCCCAGGATTGTTGCAGTTAATTGAATTTAATATTCCTGTAAGGCAGTTGCGGTATTTCAAAGTATTTTTTATTAAACAAGTTCGTACAAATTATGCTCGAAACGAGCCAATTACTAGAGCTTTAATTCTTTTTAATGAATTGTCACTTAAATTTTCTCTTGATCTTTCGTTGCCAAAATATAGTTTAAAAAACTTTTTATCTAATATCTTATAATGCTTTTAATTGTATACCACTTATTTTGTTTTTGTAGAAGTATCTTTTTAATTTTTAGTGTTTAAATTATATTTGTTTTTTGTTAAATTAGTCTGTAAGAATGTTATATATTCATAGACTGGAAATAAATAAATAAAATAAATAAATTGCGCTCCCTTTCGCTGCGCCTCAGCACCTGTGACTGTTGTGGTTTTAAGTTAATATGCTGAGGAAGCTCCGTAGGATATGTTGTCTCATTTGGGTTAGTTATATTTAATTCATCAACGGCATCTTCGTAAAAACTGGTAATTATGGACTGCGACTGCAATTCTGTAGGATGATCCAATGGAACTGTAACGTATTGTATCCCAGCAGTTGCTTCCGGTTTCTATGGCTTCGAAAATTGCTGATTTTATATTGTGCCTTCGTTGATAAACGAAACACCAAACAACATAGAAACATCTCGACTTTTGAAGACACATTTCTTCACAGGGTCATAAAAGCGATAATCTTTAGTGTACTAATCATAACCTGTCATAATGCATTCGTGTGCTTTTGGGTCCCACTTTCGTCGATTTGCTTTTGATATGTGAATCATTGCGGTTGTGCCAAAAATTTTTATGTGTGACAAATATGGTTGCTGTACTGTCCATGCTTCAACAGGAGTCATGTCTATTCCTCTTGAGGGTGAAGTATTCAAAAGATATACTGAGTATGCAACCGCTTCAACCCAAAACATTTTTGGCAAATTAGCATCGGCAAGCATACAGCTTGCCTTTTCAACGATTGTTCGGTGAGATCGTTGGGCAACTCCATTTTGTTCGGGAGTATGAACGTTTGTTGTCTAGTGGTGAATGCCGTTGACCCACGTAATATTCAGAATATTTTTATTTAAAAACTCTTTGCCGTTGTCAGTACGGATCGCTTTGAGCTTAAGACCACTTTGATTTTCAGCATATTGGCAAAATTCCTCAAGGCATTTTGAAACTTCCCATGCTGACTTTGTTTTCAAAAAATGTACAAAATTTTGCGAGACTTGTCGTCAATAAATGTCATAAAATATCGGTTATCAATAGAATCATTTTCCCTTGGCCCACAAATATCGGAGTGTACGATTTCGAGTATGTTACTTGCCCTGGTGCCAAATTTATTAAATGGCTTTCGAATTTGTTTTCCAATTGGGCATATTTTGCAATCGTTATGACCTATATTTTCAAAGTTGATTCCTTTTGCCAAACCACCACTTAGTTGTTGTAAGCTTTTATAATTTAAGTGGCCCATTCTCCTGTGGCAAAGTTCTTCACTGACAGCTCTTGTACAACTAAGTGCTGTGTTTTGAGGTACTAAATCTAATCTTAATAAATTATTTAAATGTCATCCAGTAGCAAAAGCTTTCGATTAGGAATAAGTACTTTAGCACCTTGATTGTTAAATACAACAGTGTGGCTTTGCATTATAATGCGACTAACAGACTGGAGGTTGGTTGACAGTTCAGGAATGAACTGAACAGCGTTGATATGAATTGGTTCTGAGTTGCAAATTGGTTTTAATGTAGGTATTCTAGAGTCTTCGACTTTCATTATACCCTTGTTGGCAGCAACAACTGTTCCAGTGTCTGCATGCACTTTTTCCAACATATTTAGGTTCATGGTCATGTGAGACGTAGCACCTGAGTCGAAGTACCAATCTATCTTGCTCGTCACATCAATTGTTGACAACACATCGCTAAATGCATCGAATTTTCCATCATTATTCTTTTTAAATTGAGTTGTAACACGACAGTGCTTTGCAATGTTGTCGAAATTATGACATTTTCTGTATTTTGGACCTTTTTTATGGTCATTCGGTTTGCTATCTCGATGTGACTGGCCTTTGCGCTTGTTTGTGTAAAATGCCGTTGTTTCGTTTTCTCCAGGTCGCATTTCTTGCAACAGTTTAGTTTTTATTGCATCACCTGTAGTTTTTGATCCAAAATTCCCAGCGCTATAATCATTGGGCGATATTGTTCGGGCAATCCGGTTAGCAAGAGCGTTCCGATCCACTCGTCGTCGATTTCAAACCCTACACCGTTCAATGATTGCGAAGTTGATACAACTTCATTTACGTATTTGTCCATAGAGCCGCAGTTCGACACTGATGTGGTTATCAATTTACGCAGTAAGCCTACCCTTCGTGTTAATCCGTGGTCTTCAAAGGCATCTGCTAATTTTTGCCGCAATTCCTTTGCACTTTGGAAGTAACACGTAACACACGGGAACTATGAGTAGCGTTAGCTTGCTCCTAGCTTTGCGATCTTTGTTAACATCAACACCACTTTTCGGAGCACCGCTAGCATCCAATTCATAATCAATCGTTGTAGTCCATAGGTCATCTAAATCGAGAAATGCTTGAGCGGATATTTTCCATGTAGGATAGTTTTTATTTTTTTAAGTCATGTACAGTGTACATTAGACCGTACCTCAAAAAAAAAGTGCGCCGTAAACCAGCGAATATACTCATTTGTGCAAGACAATTACGAAAAAAATTTTGTTTTTTTTTGACCGAACGTAGGGGTCGCGCATTGACATATTTCTTCATATCTCTGGTGTTTACAGTCGGATTTTAAAGTTTGGTACAACAATGTTTTTGTCCCAAGAAGATCAATATGTATGACCTTTTTAGAAGTCATTGACCTCAGGTATACCGTTCTAGTACTTACCCTCCAGATCTCAGTTCCTACCATCCTAATGTACCATCCTTATATCAAAAAAATAAAGCTCTTAAAATATCATTAATCTTTTGCCCAGGAAGCATATCGAAATTTCTAGCAGAACTATTTTTAAAAAATTTTTGAACATTTTTTTGCCGAACGTAGGGCTCCCTTTTTTCATTTTCATCATATCTTCGGTATTAAAAGTCTGATCATATTGAATGACATATCGATGTTTTTGTTTAAAAGAGACCAATTATTTGTATTCCAAAATAAAAAAAAAAAATATTCCTACAAGTCCTTGGAAGGCCTCGAATTGATTTTGAAGAACTTTAAAGCTCGTAAAAGAATAAAAAATAATGCCAATGCATTATTAAAGAGGTTTCAACACTATTTTTGTTGTGATTTTCTAAATGTACAATGTATTATTATTTCACAGCCACATCGAAAATATCAATTTCAAACACTGGCTATTGTAATTCGTTTTTCCCCGTGAAAAAACAGTTGAAAATTGCGTCTGTCTAATATTTATTTCAAACGAGAGTTTTATAGAGTTTTGATCATTTTCAATGAAAAGTGGCCAAAAAACATTTAAAAAAATGTCTTTTATTGCGAGTGACTTAAATAATACCAAATTTCCAACGGAGTATGATGTTATAAATTTTTTATTGTATCTGCGGCATAACAGTGATAAAAGTCGAAAGTTGGATGTTTTTAAATAAGAAGCTGTTAGAAATGTAATCGTTTTGTGGGAACGCAACGGCATACCAATTATAATCCTAACGGCGGTTCGGAAACGTGTTGATGTACTTGTGAATACCTATTATACAATTTCTAAAAATCGATTGAGATATACCCTGAATGCTTGGAATAAATTGTTTAAAATTTCGATTTGTTTTAAAAATCCATCAAATTTTGACGTGATTCAAGTTGGCTATATTTCTTACAGCTCTCAAGTTTTGATGAAATGTGGCCCATGCGTTGATCATCGGTGACCGACAAAGCAGATTCATTTGCTACATGAACAAAACGCTCGGTGTTTTGAGAGAATATCTTATGGCTTCTTGTTTAAAAACATCCAACTTTCGACTTTTATCACTGTTATGCCGCAGATACAATAAAAAATTTGTAACATCATACTCCGTTGGTAATTTGATATTATTTAAGTCATTAGCAATAAAAGACATTTTTTCAAATGTTTTTTGGCCAATTTTCATTGAGAATGATCAAAACTCTATAAAACTCTCGTTTGAAATAAATATTAGACAGACGCAATTTTCAACTGTTTTTTCACGGGGAAAAACGAATTACAATAGCCAGTGTTTGAAATTGATATTTTCGATGTGGCTGTGAAATAATAATACATTGTACATTTAGAAAATCACAACAAAAATAGTGTTGAAACCTCTTTTAGCATTGGCATTATTTTTTATTCTTTTACGAGCTTTAAAGTTCTTCAAAATCAATTCGAGGCCTTCCAAGGACTTGTAGGAATATTTTTTTTTTATTTTGGAATACAAATAATTGGTCTCTTTTAAACAAAAACATCGATATGTCATTCAATATGATCAGACTTTTAATACCGAAGATATGATGAAAATGAAAAAAGGGAGCCCTACGTTCGGCAAAAAAATGTTCAAAAATTTTTTGAAAATAGTTCTGCTAGAAATTACGATATACTTCCTGGGCAAAAGATTAATGATATTTTTAGAGCTTTATTTTTTTGATATAAGGATGGTACATTAGGATGGTAGGAACTGAGATCTGGAGGGTAAGTACTAGAACGGTATACCTGAGGTCAATGACTTCTAAAAAGGTCATATTGATCTTCTTGAGACAAAAACATTGTTGTAACAAACTTTAAAATCCGACTGTAAACACCAGAGATATGAAGAAATATGTCAATGCGCGACCCCTACGTTCGGTCAAAAAAAAAAACAAAATTTTTTTCGTAATTGTTTTGCACAAATGCGTCATATTCGCTGGTTTACGGCGCACTTTTTTTTTTTTGCATGGGAGGTGGTACGGTCTAGTGTACATTAGCTGTGTTTTTTATCAAGCGAGTAGTTAAAAAACGACCGCTTATCATATGTATACTCGCTTAAATAACACAGGAAACTGTTACTCGCTTAAAAATTTGCCGACCAAACGAAAAAAAATGCTTCCAAGTTATGTTTCAATAATTGTATAAATTTCCTACAAAGGTGGCAACTATATCTGATTGATAGTCAATAGTGATGTATGAAATGAAAATTTTTTGTACCAAATACTTTTCACGAAATACTCATAATTTGCTTAAGATCAATATTTCAATAAAAATACATAATAATTTAACAGGTAAGATAAACAAAATTTATCAAATATACTCATTATGTAAAACTATGTTATTTGCTTAAGCTTTTAGCACTGAAAATATTTTGAGTATCGGGTTTGTTTTCAGAACCGAGTCTCCAATGCTTAAAATCTGAAAATTTATGCATCACTAATTGTCAGAACTTTGATATATAAAATAAATTTGTCAAAAATTGTTTACAAAAATTTGATCAGAACATAAACAACGTCTTTGACTTTTCAGAAAATGCTTCCAAGTTTTAAAAAAATTCTTAAGCGAGTAAGCAGTCGTTTTTTGACTACTCGCTTGGTAAAAAACACAGCTATTGTACACTAGACCGTATCGAAAAAATAAATTTCGCCGCACACCAGCTAATCTAAAGCGTTATTGAAAGAAAGTTTCGAAAAAAAAAATTTTTTTTTTTTGACCGAACGTAGGGGTCGCGCATCGACATATTTCTTTATAACTTCGTTATTTACCGTCCGATCTTGAAGATTGATATGTTTTTGTTTTTGTCTTAGGAAGACCTATTTTTGCTTTCTGGAACTCATTGACCTCAGCTGACCCCTTATAGTACTGGCCCACCGAACCCCAGTTTCTACCATCTTTACGTACCATTTTAGTATCAGAATTAGAAAGCCCTTAAAAAATCATTAAACTTTGACAAAAGAATTTTTTCGCTATTTCCGCTAGAAATATGAAAAATTTTTGTTGCAATTTTTTTTGCAAATTTTTAAATTTTTTGTCTTATCTTATCTTATTTTTGTCTTTTTATGGTATTTTTATAAAATATCCACCGAAAACGTTCACATCCGAAAAAAGCATCTTAATGTACAATTCTTAAGTAATGCAATTAAAGCCTGCAAAAAACTTCCTTCGTATTAAACTTTCTGGACTATTCTTTAAGATCGTGCTGTTAATGTTAAATGCTTGTCGAAGTTTAAAATAACGGCAACAACTGCAGAATGATTCGGATACACCTAGAAAAAAACTTAAGAAAAATTAACAAAAAATTCATGTTAGTTTACCTTAGGGCTTGGTCTGTTTTAAGCCTACAAAGTTCTTGGATATGACAACAAAGTTTAATCTTCTTATTTATCGAATTTTATATATATGGTGAATTAATGGTGAAAACCATTACTACACATTTTCACAAGTAGAATTGCACTCTTGGGAAGTAATACAATTGATTGGGAAGTATTATCTATACATTCCGATGATTAAGATTGTAAAATGTAAAAAAATTATTGATTGATAACTATTTGCATCTTCCTTGTTCGCAGTGTTTATGTAATATTCTTTTTTAGCTACCAGCCATACTTTGAGTACTTTATACATGAATTTAGTTACAAAGTTGTGCTTTGTGAATTTAAAAATTTTGTTTTTTGTATAAATTATCAAATTTTTCATTTTAAAACCATTTTCAGCTCACACAAAAACTTTCGTTATTATAGATAGTTATTTCATCCAGAAAGCCATTTTAGATAATTTAACTATCGTTTTTTTCTCGGTGTAAGAACTTTTCGGTGGATATTTTATAAAAATTATACGATTTGACAAAAAATTTAAAATTTGCAAAAACATTTAATAAAACAATTTTTAAAATATTTCTAGCGAAAATAGCGAAAAATGTCTTTCATAAAAGTTTAATGATTTTTTATGGGCTTTCCATTTCTGAAACCAAAATGGCACGTTAAGATGGTAGAAACTGAGATTCGGTGGGTCAGTACTATAAGGGGTCAACTGAGGTCAATGAGTTCTAGAGACAAAAAATAGGTCTTCCTGAGACAAAAACAAAAACACACAATTCTTTAAGATCGGACGGTAAATACCGAAGTTATAAAGAAATATGTCGATGCGCGACCCCTACGTTCGGTCAAAAAAAAAAAAATTTTTTTTCGAAACATCCTTTCAATAATGCTTCAGATTTGATGGTGTGCGGCGAGATTTTTTTTTTCGCCTATAAGGCGAGACGGTCTATTGTACACCCTTGTGCAAATTAATGTGGACAAATCAGTTTTTACTCAAAAAATGTGTTTTATTCATGAAAAATAAAAATATGTTATATACATTGAAGATTAATATTTTATGTGTCCACCTTTGAGAACCATTTTAATGCGTTTTGGCATGGATTCTATTAGCGATTTGCAGTCATTTTGGGATCCCTATACCATACTTGAATAACTGACTCAATCAACTTGATTTTTGTTGTGCAATCCATCTTTCTGAGCCTTGTTTTACATATAGACCACAAATTCTCGATTGGATTGAGGTCAGGTGAATGACCAGGCCAATCCAAAACTGTGATTTTGTTGTCAATGAAAAATTGTTTGCCTATTTTGGATGCATGGCAAGGTGCCAAATCTTGCTGAAAAATCGCAGTTTCTAAATTTCAGGGGTTGAAATAACAGTTATTTGAATTGTAATTTTTTGTTCAAAAATATATTGTTTTTGAACAGAACAAAAAAAAAATTTATAAAAATTTTGTTCTGATTATGAACAAAAAATTTTGGTTTAAAATTTTTTTGCTCTTTGAACGATATTTATTTTTTGAACAATATAAATTTTGTTCAAGTTTTTTTGGTCATTTGAAAAATTTTGATTGATATTTTATTAAGTTTCAAAGAAATTCAGTCATTATTATTATTAATTATATATTGGATAAACTATATATTGGAATAAGCTGCGTCGATTGGTAAACTGATGTTGCCTGGGCAATTTTCAGTTCGGGTATGAATAATTATTAAAAAAAAGGGGCTAGGGGTGCATTTTACCCTATCACACTCTCAATTTCGTGAATTTTTTCTTAAGGAATTTTGTTAAAAAAACTGTTGTTTAAGAAAGTGCACATCTACAGAAAACAAAAAATTCCAGAAATGAGAAATCCTCTTACCCGAATCAACCTAAAAACGGTCTTTCATGTATGCGTTCTTATGCAAAAATTTAATGTAACAAATTCCTAAAGAAAAAATTCACTAAATTCAAGATACAATCTTGTCGTTGGTGCGTATGATTTTTTGACTATCCTTAACCACTGAAGATATCCATCTTATACTCACACCATACTTTTTTTGTGTGGTGCGGTGGAATTATTTTATCAATTCCTGCCACGCAAGTAAGCGTTGAAAGAAGTTTTTCAGCGTTAAAATTTATTTTAAATGGCTATCGGTCAAAATTATCGGAGAAAAATCTCGAAAATATTTTATTAGTGAGGCTTAACACTTAAAATCTTAAAAATATGCAATAAAATCAAATACGCAAGAAAAAGTCTTTTAATTTAGCTGACTCAATTTTAGGATTTTTTACCGTGATAAAGTTACTTAATACTCTTATACCGAAGCCTTATTTGCCAATATATACCCAATCAGCCAAACAAGCTTGGAATAAGCTTTAAACAAGCTTACAAACGTAAGCCTCAAGCTTGGATAACGCTTTCATTTACTATTGTAGAACGCTTACATGTAATTGTAGGATAAACGAAAGTGAACCCTTGGAATAATATTCCTTACTTCAAGCTTAATCCAAGTGTTGTTTTTACAATTGGATATAAGTGTTTTAATAAGCTTTTTCAAAGTGTGCTACATTCAACAAATCAATTAGCACTCGCGTAAAATTTTTATTCCGTGCCTCAGTTGGTAAGCCAGTTGTTTATTTGAACTGTTGTGACTTGGACATCCAAGGTTCAATTCCCAACCGGAACATTTTTATTTTTATTTATTTTTTATTTTCGTTTGTTAAAATTGAAGCATATAATTATATGAAAAATTGCATGCCTTCAAAAATTTGTGTTTGCTATACCAGGGATCGAACGCGCGAACCACCGCATATGAGTCGGACACTCTAACAGCTTGCCGTAAGCCTTATGGCTGCTGAGCGAACAAAATGAAAATAAAATACATTTATGCATGTATATATGAGAGCATCACAACTTTGAACAGTTGTTAAACTATTACCGTTGTCAGCGTTTTCTAAGTATGATTGCAAAACACTTACTTAATGCAAGCCTTTCCAAGTATTATTGTGCATCACTTGCTTTTTGTGTTTTACGCAATAGTTATATACGCAATTTAAGCATTTATTTATATGAATAATTGCATGCCATCAAAATTTTTGTGTTTGCCATCACCAGGAATCGAACGCGACAACCATCGCATATGAGTCGGACACTCCAACACCGTGCCGTAAGCCTTATAGCTTCTGAGCGAACAAAATGAAAATTAATTACATTTATATATGTATGTATGAAATCATCACAACTTTGAACAGTTGCAAAACTATTACCGTTGTCAGCATTTTCTAAGAATGATTGCAAAATACTTACTTAATGCAAGCTTTTCCAAGTATTATTGTACATCACTTGCTTTTTGTGTTTTACGTAATAGTTATACAAAGCAACTTGGAAATTTATTACTTAGGCAACTGTTTTTCAAGCGTGCTTGGATAAGGCTTGCTTTTTGTCAAAGATCATCTATATCTATACTATTATATAAAATTGAAGTGGAAATATTAAGTGCGCCATAGACTCCAAAACTACTGCACCGATTTTTATGAAAAAAAATTAAAATATCATATTTGTGCTACAGAATGCCATAGGCGGGGTTTATTTAAGAAAATTTAACAATAAATACATTTAATTAAGTTGTTAAGTTTTTTAGGAAATTACCACCGATGCTAAGCATTGCTTGGTCGTTTGCTTTTCACGCGTTTGTGTTACGAGAGTTTCAACTACATGTTGCTATCAACCCTTCTCTTTAAAGTTTATTGATCTCGCTCTCCACACTCATTCGAAGAGTAACCAAAAGCAGTTGGCGCTCTTTGACGTGATGGGAATACAAGTTAAATAAAGCTTGCTGTGATGTTGTTGCTGTAGAATGATGAGCTGCAAACCATTGTGTGCATATTTGTTTCGCCGCATGCAATTTCTTTACACATATTTTTATTTTAGTTTTCCAATTTTTTAATTTACACTTGAGAAAGAAAGATATTTTAATATTTCAAAATGTGGCATTCACAAGTGTGATAGCGTATTTTGTATAGATTAAAGATAAATTAAAAGTTTGAAAAATAAAGTGTTCGTATTTCCCTTAAACTACAAATAAATGCCTCGACGTAAAACAAGTTTAACAGAAAATGCAAGAGCGATGCTCCGCGCTAGGAGAGCAAGAGCAGCGACTCAAAGAGAAAATTGTTGGTAAATTATGCATGCAATTATTTGCTTACACGACTGCGATTGGAGTGAGGCAGTGGCGTAGCTAGGGTTGCTGGCACCCGGGCCGGAAACTAAATTGTGCACCCTTTAAAAAGGTTATACTTAACCTCATAAAAGCAATGCTTAAAAAGTACTACGAAATTAATATAATTCTTTTAAATAATAGTTTACTGTTATAATTATTTTGTTTAGAGCAAATGAGTGAACATATATATTTTAATTCATTGTATTATTTATGTTGAATCCCTTGATGAGTTTGTCAATACAGGTGCGTGTACCAATATTGACCTAAGGGATTGTTGTAGAATTGCACAGGCACTTGAACCTTGTACAATTGTTGCTACAGATGAATGTAAATAAAAACGGTGTTTTTACTTTGATTTGAGTTATTACTACTGATCTTTATTGCTTAGTATAAGAGCTTATATACAATTTTTACTTATAATACGTTTACAACAGTAACAAGAATAAAACGAAATATTAACTAAGTTGTTGTTGTTGTTATTCAGCATCAGCACAAATATGGTTTAGTTGTTACCGATATTGAAATTAATGAGTGGTTGTTGGTGTAATTTTGCATCAGCAAAATATAAATATGGTTCAAGTACTAATAATAACATCGATATTCAACAATATGCAAATACAGCACAACTGCGTAGTGAAAAAAAAGTGTGTCATCGCGACCTACGTCTACACCTGGAAGCAACTTTTAAGTGTTGACACACATTTGTGGATTATTTTGGTTGCGCGTTGAGTTGAATTAAGGTGGTCAGATGTATGCATCTGAACATATTCCCCGGCGTTGAGCGATGTCGATCAACCTTTATTTTAGTAAACGGTGATGAATTCTGTGCCATCTTGTAGACTTGTATCAGGTGTATTGACGTGAATTCTCGGGGCGGGCTGTGGTGCAGAAATACCGATGCTACGTGACTTTTGGCATCGTTTCCAAGCAACCCAGGAGAGGATACATATGATGAAAATAACGCAGGAATAACTTATTGTATAATGATGAATGTCATGAGGTCGAATTTTGTTGGGTAAATCAACTCGAAGACTTGAGAGTTCATGCTGTATTGCTGATAACTGCGTTATCTGCGGGATATAATGTAGGGAAATGTTGTTGACTGTTGTTGTCGGTTTTGAAGGGAAACTGAAGTCAGCTCTGAGCACATTTGGAATGTATGATTTGAGGCTGGTTGATTTAAGCGTTTTGTGACCTTGAATGGTGATTAGCGGTTGTTTAATGATGCAATTTTCATTCATTGATAAAAGTTCAGACCGTTGAATAGTGACTGGTGTTAAAATTGCGTCACATACTGCGTTTACCACCACCTTGTCTTTGACGGAATAGATCCATGAGTTGAGGTTATGTAATTGAAGCCAGTGGGGCCCAGCTTCTGTGTGTTCAATAGAACATGATGTATTTGTTGTAATGTGGTTTAGTAAGTTTAATTCACACACTGCGATGGCGGATCCTTTTTTATACAGCGGGTGATTTTGTTGACATAAGTAGTGGTCTCTTTCAGTTGATGTGCATATTCTTAAGTCGCCTTCCTTTAATGGGAAATATTGATCTCGATGCAGGTTGACAATCAAGTATGGGAACGGTGAATGAATTTTGATGTAGATGTAGTAGTTCAAAGTCTTCAGTGGATATTAATGGTAGCTTCAGTTTAAAAATCACATAATTTGTAGTGACACGTCCTTCGATTGACATCAGATTGTACAATTGTATTAATTCCTCGGTGGGTAGCTTAAGATGGCTCGGAAGATTTGCTTTAATGTTGATAAGCTCACGTTGTAACTGCACAGGTGAGAGGAGCTCTGGGCTTAGCTTTCCATGGTGAGTATCTGTCAATATGTCGAGAAGTGAGTCTTGAATGCGTTGGACATATAGTATCTCCACTGTGGTTTGAAGAGCCAGTTCAAGAACTAATTGAGAAATACTTTGGTTGCCTAGTTCTTGTTGGACGTTGTCAAACCGATTATTTAAGTTGGTCATTAATTTTTCAACCTTTAGAAATTCTCCTTCAATATCTTGTTGATTATTTTTCATTATATTTATCGTGCTGTCCAAAAACGAGGTCTGATTTTGAAATAGACCTTCAAGATGATCTTCATTTTGACGAATTTTTTCTATCGTGTTGGCGGCTTCTTCTGCGTACAGTGAATCTCCGAATAGTGAATGAGCCACATTGCCGACGACGTTGAACGCACCTCTTCGTGATCGAGATGTATCGTGAATTTTGAGAAGCTGATTTTTCTGAATGATTTCATCCATTAAGCGTTTAAGTAACATTACTATTATAGGACAATGTTTCGATGTTTGTATAGCCGCACAATATTTTTTCAAGACGCTTGGGTAGTTTTTCATTATGTCCAATTCTTTCCAGTATGTTTGCATGTTAATATATGTGACCAGGTTCCATTCGCTGGTAATGATTCCAGCAGAGCCGAGTTTTTCGAAGTAAATGCCAGGATCGGATGCAAATGGATGAACCTCTATTGGGGATGGAGTAGCAGACGGCAAAAATAAACAAGTCAATAAGACGGTCATGAGTGCTGAACTTGTGCTGACTCGTGTTCGTTTTGGTTGTTGGGGAACGTCGTTTGGATTTGAGTGCTTGATCTTCTTTTGCGTGTTTGTTATTTCAGTATGCCTGACCTCAGAGTTGATTTGTCGAGAATCACTACGGTGTTTTTCCTGGTCAGGTGTCTGAATTGGCAACGGCGCAAGCCTGTGTATCGGACGTTTCAGTATGCCAATTGCTGTCCTTATGTCAGCTACTCTAACAGCATTGTCGTGCCCGTGTATGTCTTGACGATTCTGCCCAATGCCCACTGTAGCGGTGGCAGATTGTCTTCTTGAATTATCACCATCATACCTGGTTTAACGTTTTCTGATTGTTCCTTCCACTTGTTCCTGTGTTGTAGTTCATGCAGGTACTCTCGTGACCACCTCCTCCAGAATTCGTGTTTTAGATGAGACACTAACTTCCACCTTGTTAGTAGAGAGATATTGTTATGTGTGGCATATGAATCGACTGATGATGTCAGCGGTTCGCCAATCAGGAAGTGTCCTGGCGTTAGGGCGGTTATATCTTCTGGGTTGGTAGACACAGGCGTTAATGGTCTAGAGTTAAGCATTGCCTCTATTTCAACCATTACTGTTTCCAGTTCTTCGTATGTTAACGAAGCGTTGGCCACACCTTTGACGAATAGTGTTTTGGCAGATTTCACTGCTGCTTCCCATAGTCCGCCGAAATGAGGAGCTCTTGGTGGTATGAAATTAAATTTGATTCCCTTATTGCTGCAATTTCTCGTTATGGCTTCTTGGGCTTTTTGTGTATGAATCACTTCCTTTAACGCTGATAGTTGGTTATTGGCACCTACAAAATTTGTTGCGTTGTCACAGTAAATATTCTGGCAGCGTCCTCGTCGGCCGATAAACCTTTTTAAGCATCCGACAAAGGCATCTGTGGTGAGATCGCTGACAATTTCTAAGTGTATCGCCTTTGTTGCAAAGCAGCAGAATACTGCCACGTAGGTTTTTTGTGGTCTTTTTCCTCGAATTTTGAAATGAGTCCAGAATGGACCGCAGAAGTCTACTCCTGAATTCATAAAAGGTCGAGTAGGCTGTACCCTTGCCGCAGGCAAATCTCCCATGATCTGTTGGCATAACCTGGGCCTTATCTTCGTGCAGCGAATGCAGTTGTGCACAATCGTCCGGGCCATAGACTTTGACTTGATGATCCAGAACTGTTGCTGAAGTTGTTCCACTAGTGTCTTAACTCCACAGTGAAAATGCTCTTCGTGAAACCATTTTATGAGCAATGGATGGAATGGATGGAGGCTGCTTAGCTGACTGTTTTTGTTGAGCTGGAAATTCTTCTTTATTAGCGTGACTTCCTCCTTAAAATCTGACCACTGCATGGCACGAACTATCACTGAAAGCGCCCTTTTGAGTTCTATGGGTGTGAGAAAAATTTCGGTTTCGCGTTCTTGAACACTCTGTTTGGCATGCCGCTTGAACCTAATCATATACGCAACAATTCTTGTTAACACTTTGAATGAATTTTTGTTATTGATATTGTATATGATATCATCTGGCTTGTTCTCGACAGTGGCAGCTGCGGATACCTGTCTTCTTTCTAAGTTGTTATCTGACTCTGGTTTGTTTGAATATTTCTTGGGCCATCCTTCTACCTTTCCATGCAAAAAGATTGGTCCGTATAACCATAGATTGCAACTGGGTAATTCAGACGGAAATAGGCCTCTCGATAGAACGTCAGCTGGATTTTGCTTGGAAGCAACGTGCCGCCATTGTGCTGGCGAAGAAAGCTCTTGAATCCTTGCGGTTCTGTTAGCGACAAATGTTTTTAGGGTTGATGAACTGGAATTTATCCATGAAAGAACAATTTCTGAATCGGTCCAGAAATAAACCGGAGCATCTGCCAACTTCAAGTCTTGCTTTACCCTTGTTACTAGCTGTGCACTGAGGAGTGCAGCGCAGAGTTCTAATCTTGGTATGGTTTGTGTTTTTAGAGGGGCCACACGAGATTTTGAGCATAATAGACGTACAATGATTGTTCCGTTCTTGTCAATGGATCTGACATAAACGGCGGCTCCGTATGCCTTTTCTGAGGCATCAGCAAAAGAATGTATCTGCGAGGAACTTCTTGTTCCTTGTTGAAAGATGTGCCTTGGAAGATGCGTGTTGGCTACTTGTTTCAACTCTTCGCAGAATCTTGTCCATTTGAGGCGTAATTCTGGGGTTAACTCGTCATCCCATTTTAAATTTGTTTGCCACAGTTGCTGAATGAGGATTTTGGCAGTGACAACTACTGGAGATAGTAATCCTAATGGGTCAAAAATTTTTGCAACATCTGATACAACCGTTCGCTTGGTAATTCTTGTGGCCGGTACGATGTTGACCTTTACGCAAAATTTGTCGGTTTTTGGTAACCATGTCAATCCTAATGTTTTAACTGTGCTGTTGATGTCATCGTCAAAATCAAGATTGACTTCTTGGTCTTCGGCTGGAACTGACTGCAGTAATTTTGGGTGATTAGCGCACCATTTGCGCAACCGTAGTCCACCTTGTTGTAATATTTTTGTAAGTTGTTCTTGTGTTTCCAATGCTGTGGCTAGACTGTCGGATCCTGTGAGACAATCATCAACATAGAAATCATTTAACAGCGCGTCAGATCCGAGTGGATATTGAGAACTGTTTTCCTTGCCTAGCTGCTGGAGGCATTTTGTTGATAAATAACTTGCTGACCGAGTGCCGTATGTTACCGTGTTAAGCTGGTAGTATTGTAGCACTTTTGTGGCGTCCTTCCTCCAAACTATGAGTTGATATTTCCGGTCTTCAGGATGGACCAGGATTTGTCTATACATCTTTTGTATATCTGACGTGAAGACAAATCGTGGACATCGGAATCGTAGTAGCAATGTAAAGAGTTCACTTTGAATAGTTGGTCCTGTGTACATTAAGTCATTGAGTGCTAACCCTGTAAATGTTTTTGATGAGGCATCGAACACTACTCTTAATTTTGTGGTAGAACTCTCAGGTCGTACTACGCAATGGTGCGGGGTAAAGTAGCATGATTGTAATATGCTTGCTTTGTCGATCCTTGTCATATGACCCAATGATTCATATTCATCCATGAACTCAGTATAATGTATTTTTAGGTTGGGGTCCTTTGCAAGACGTCGTTCTAGTGCGTAAAACCGATTGACTGCAATTTGGTTTAATTCACCTAGCAATGACGGGCTATCTGCAAAGGGGAGTTTTACTACGAACCTTCCTTGGCTGTTTCGTATTGTGTTTAGCGCAAAATGTGATTCACAGAGTTTTTCAGCTGTTGTAAGCACTTTGTGATCCGTCGGAGTTTCTTCCAATTGCCAAAATCTTTCCACCTTTCGGGTTAAGTCATTGACATCTTCGGTACATATTCCGCATGTTGCAAATAACGATTTGCTGTCGCTTACCTTCCCGGCCAGAATCCATCCGAATACTGTGTTCTGTAAGGTGGGGAGTCCTTTTGTAAGAGAGATGCGCCCATCTACCAACAAATCATGATAAAACTCTGCTCCAATGAGGACGTCAATCTTTGCAGGGAAGTTGAAATGTGGATCTGCTAATCCAATATTGTTTGGTATGGGCCAATTTGAAGTATCCAACCACTGTGTTGGATGTTCAGGAATAATGCGCGATAGAACAAAGGCTTCAAGTCGAGTTGAATACTTGCTGATGCGTGATTGTAATTTGACGTTCACGCGTGTTCGGGCTTCTCTCTTTCCATTGCCTATGCCTTCAATCAACATTGCTGCTGGTTTGAGCTGCAACCCTAGTTGCTTTGCAACTCTTTCCGTGATGAGATTGACTTGTGATCCTGAATCCAAGATGGCCTTACATTCTATTGCCTGTCCATTACTAGCGATGAGTCTGATGACTGCAGTACTGAGGAGAACATAACCGTTATTCTTGGATTCCTTTGTTGTTGCCAGGGTGGTGGCCTGTTGATTGCTTTTTGTTTGTGGTGCGTGACTGGGGGTTAATGACGAATGTCCTGATTGTTCGACATGTAGTAGTGTATTGTGTTTTTTAGCACACCTTGTGCAATTCCGTGATTTGCATTCCAACGCGCGATGATCCGCCTTGAAGCAGTTTGTGCAGAGTTTGTGAGTTTTGACCCAATTCCACCTTTGATGAATGTTCGCATTGAAAAATGTTTTGCATGCATAGATTTTATGATCTTTTTGCTTACAAATCACGCACCTTTCTTCGTTGCTTGAAGGGATTGTGGCTGTTGCACTTGTCCGAGTTGACGATGATTCTCCTCTTCCACGAGCTTCGAATGATTGGAATCTACGCTCTAGGAACTTGAATATTTCATCTATGGTGAGTAATCGCTTGTTGTCGTCCAAGCTCTGCTCAAATGCTGTTTGAGAGTCTTGATCCATTTTTTGTAGTAGTATGTGACTCAGGATGACGTCCCAATGTTGAACCGGAATACCTTGAGCCTTAAGTCCATGAATGCATTCTTTTGTGATATCGTGAAGAGCCTTCAATGCAGATGATGACTCTTTTTTAAGTGATGATTGTGACATCAGTTTGTTTAGTAATGTCGTCACCAGAAGTCTTTTGTTATCATAACGACTAGTGATGATTGACCAAGTATGTGTGTAGTTACTTCCGGTTGATGGAAGGTGCTTGATTAAATTTCGTGGTTCGCTCTCTAAGAAAGTTGTCAAGTAATGCATTTTTTTTTGCATCACTCATGTCCACCTTATGAATCAATTCGGTGTACAAATCCTTAAAGGTAACTCATTGCATGTAGTTGCCATTGAATTTAGGCAACGTTATTCTTGGTAATGGAACATCTATTTCTGTCTGTGGTATTCTCTGCGAATGTAGTGATTGCTCCACTAGTATGTGCTGATGAAGCTGAATCAGTACCTCTTCTGCCTTCGCTTCGAGCTCATAATAGGCCTGCGGCGTGTATTCTTCGATGACATCTTCATCAGTTGACTCCCACAGCGCCGTGTTGTTTTTTGCTAAATCCATCATATGCTTTTCTATTACTGCTGCCTTGATGGTGTAGTATGATGGAGGGTGGTCTGTTTCACGCTGCCCCATCACTTCATTCAAGTTTTGTGTCAGTGCTTGAATTAAAGCACGCTGATTCCTCAGCAGCTTTCGTCTTTCAATACTATGTTCCATGTTGTTTGTTAATTGTCCATCAGCATTCCGTGAAGCAGCTTGCGGCGTTCTCAGCTGACCCTTGGCTTGACTGGGTCTAGCGTAATTCGACCTATAGAGTTCCATTTCGTCTCGGAATTCTCGGTATCTTACACCGATGGCTGCATGCATGTCCTTAGTGAAGTACGGATGATCATCTTTGCTGCCGTGGAGACTACGAATGATGTTATCGACTTTATTGTATTGAGCCCACAACTCATCGAGTTCCTTAACCTTTGCGTCGATGAACTCTAGCGTCCGTCGCTCATATGGTGCTTTCTTGCAGTTGGCTATAAGTTTTTGCAGAGCCACTGCGGTTTCATCTTGTTGCGTTACTAAATCTTCTATGTTCATTGTGGATGCGGTGTGGTGCACAAGATGTTTAATTAAAGCCTTCGAGTTCTCTTGAACGAATTTTATTCGCGGCGAACTATTTGCGGTTACACAGCTTACGAATTTCCACGGTTAAATAATGGATGTATTATATATTTGTTTTTTTTTGTTGTTTTTATGATCCTATCGCTTTCATCAAAAGGATGTGGATCACGTCGGGGTCACCAATGTTGAATCCCTTGATGAGTTTGTCAATACAGGTGCGTGTACCAATATTGACCTAAAGGATTGTTGTAGAATTGCACAGGCACTTGAACCTTGTACAATTGTTGCTACAGATGAATGTAAATAAAAACGGTGTTTTTACTTTGATTTGAGTTATTACTACTGATCTTTATTGCTTAGTATAAGAGCTTATATACAATTTTTACTTATAATACGTTTACAACAGTAACAAGAATAAAACGAAATATTAACTAAGTTGTTGTTGTTGTTGTTGTTATTCAGCGTCAGCACAAATATGGTTTAGTTGTTACCGATATTGAAATTAATGAGTGGTTGATGGTGTAATTTTGCATCAGCAAAATATAAATATGGTTCAAGTACTAATAATAACATCGATATTCAACAATATGCAAATACAGCACAACTGAGTAGTGAAAAAAAAGTGTGTCATCGCGACCTACGTCTACACCTGGAAGCAACTTTTAAGTGTTGACACACATTTGTGGATTATTTTGGTTGCGCGTTGAGTTGAATTAAGGTGGTCAGATGTATGCATCTGAACAATTTATAAAAGTCGGTAACAATATACAAAATTAAAATTAATCTCATCGGTATTAATATATTTGATATCATTTGAAAGATAATTTGGTTACTTATACAAATCTGAAAAATTGCGCTTAATTTCAAATTTTAAGTACATCTTAATTTTTTTTTTAAAGCAGGATTTTCCGAAATTAAACTATCAATTTAATATTTCATCAATTTAAATATTTTTTCGAAATCAATCCACGTCTTCTATATAAAAGTTAAGTGAAAATTAGAACAAAATATTAAAATTAATTTATAAACTTTTTTCCTAATTTTTATAAATTTATTTACACTACTCTTTATGCATTTCAGCTTCGACTTTAATAGACAAGACTGAGGTCTGTAATATTTGACTGCCTTATTCTCGACCATAAATATCACAGTATCACAATATCACAGTGATACCAAATTGATATCAGAAATTTGTTTCATAGTCATTATCTACATAATTCCCAAAGCAAACTTGCCCTGGGAGAACAAGTTCAAGAGTCATGAAAATTAGAATAATTTTTAGAATAGTTTTTTCTTAAAAACTGTATTTTTGACAGTTTTTGTTGGTTGATTTGAACAGAATAATAATTATGTATTTTAGTAAAGTAAAGGAGTTAGAAAACCATCTTAGAGTTTTAAATAGACATCTTCAAAATAAAATAAAAAAACATCAGAACGCCATAAAATTGTTATAAAACGCCATTTATTTAATTTAAATAAAACATTTAATGAATTTTAATCAATTTAATTTTTTTTTAGAAATTTTAAAGCAAAATCTTCGCTTACATATAGTTGAAAAAGTAATCCAGAAAATTTCATTCATCGTTTACCCTCTCGCTTACAGAACCCATTATTTTTATATAGCCATGTCATTAGAGGTAATCGAAAGCGCTGTCACTTGAAAAGATTAAGCGCTTAAAACGGTTGGTTTATAACTGATTTCACGAAATTAATACTTGAATAACAACTTTCAAGTTAATGTGAATGCTTTGCCGTGAATTTATTACGGCTTAAATTTAAGTTCTTGCATTAGCATTTATGTAATGCATTTTAGAATCGATTAAAAAACAAGACCTAACGAAAAATTTTGCTGGGATATTGGATGAAATGTCTATTATACTAGCATATTTGAGCACTTCTTAAGATGAATATTTGAAGTACATAAGCTTTTTTAAAAAACTTTATGGAATATAAAGTGAGGAATATATATAAAGATATATATATACTCACTTTAATGATGACTAAAAGATAAATGAAAAATAAAACCATTACAAAGTGATCATCGACTTGCCCGAAGTCAAAATACTCTGGTTGAAGTTTATTCGAATTTATTAAGGTTATATTAATTTGACGTCACTTTGTAAGGGGGATAGGTGTATTTTTTTCCAATTTTTCATATTTCAATCTCATAGTACGTTTTATTTATCAAGCAAACAAGACTAATGTATGAACTTTCAATTCAACACATTAATTTTTGTGTAAATTATGAAGGTTTTGATATTGGTGACGTTACTTTCTATGGAAGTATTCACAAAATTTTGTTGATTTCAACTTCAGGGTATATGTTTCAAATTTAAGCATTACAGTGGTGCTCTAATTTAGCGAACACCGATTTAACGAACTTCCAATAAAACGAACCCTTATTTAATGTTCATTGTTGACTCTATATTGCGAACATTTGAAATTGTAGGGTATTCTATTTAACAAACATTTGCTTCTCTGAGCGTGCTTCGTTTGTTTTTGAATTTGTAATAACATTAATATGTATTTACTTATCTAATTCTCAAATAGTCCCTTCGGGTTAATATACATATTGTAGGGTTTCCTTTTAAAAAAAAATGTTAGGAATGAATTGACATAATTTTGGATTTTTCATTTGGAGTGTGAACAGATTTTAACCAGCAGCTTTCTAAGCATTTTATAATAACAATTAATAATACGTAAAATAAGTAAGCGTCTCAATTTTGTCGAAAACTTCAAATTTATTGGAGTGCATAATTAAGACAAAAAATGTACAAATTTATTCAAGTTATTTTCAAGTTGACAAATTTATTAGCTTTGTTATATGATAAAAAACTCAAAAATAGTATCACCGATTTAATGAACTTTTCGATTTATCGAACGACCCTGGACATTATATCTTTCGTTAAACTGGAACATCACTGTATGACAAATCTCAAATCATGAAAATTATTTCATTATGGACTTTAAAGAGATTTGCAGTAAAGAAACGGCTGTAATCGTGTGGACAAACGAATGAATAGACAGACAGACGGACATGGCTTAATCGACCCATGGTCGTGAAAAAAATTTCGTGACAAAATTATTGTTCCCGCTACGCTTTGCGGGTGGAGTATAATAAATATTTAATAAAAAACTTTGAAAAACGTAGAAGAAGATTATGGTCGAGTCGGTACAGCAGAAAATCAGATTTTTCTTATTCCTGGTAGTGTCAATGAATCGAAAAAGTTGTTTATACTGAAGTTTTAAATAACTAAAATGAAAGTATCTTCTCTTTATTATCATTATACTATTTAATATAATTTTCTTCCAAATACAAATATTTTAACGTTTTTTATTATTGAAATTTTTCAAATATACAAAGGTATTATTGATAAAAAGAAAATGTCCTCGGACGACTGTGGCCTGCTAGTATAATATAAAGATGCGCCACGTAGAACATTAAAAAGTAATAAATATTTTCAGATCAAAACGTTAGTTTTTGTGAGTGCCAAACGAAAAAGCTTAAATTTTTGCTTGAGAGAAAAGTTGTCGACCTTTGAATAAACTTGCTCTCTGCAATGCTCTTTCACTCTTCTCATGCTGTGCGTTCCCCTTGCCCATAGCACTGAGCATATAATAGATAGAGGACTCAAATCGCATAAAAATGTGTTTCTAATTGTATGCAAATGATCGTCAGTTTGTGTTTTGTTGTGGCTGCAAGTGCACATTGGGAAATTTGGCCCCATTTTGAGGCCAAAAGTCAATTTTTCAACTTGTTTGAATCTTTCTATTTTTGGTTTTATCTAACAGGGATTACTACAAAGCATACAAATGTAAATTTTTTTAGATAATGTGTTTTACCACTGCTACGGTACATCCCAAACATGTTGTTTCGAAATGAGTTAAAAATTTATTTTTTTTTTATGTAGTTTTTTATATCCTGTTCAAATGGATGTACTTCAAAATCTAGCATCAACTTAAGATGACTAAAAAATGGAAAAAACTAATGATGGTTTGTTCAATAATATATCAATTAATAATTTTTATTGAATTGAATGTTTCTGATAGAAAGTGAATTTCTTATAAGTGATCTTTATGAGAAATTGTGTAATTTTAAAAGAAAACTTTAGTTAGAGTTTAAAAACAAAGTTCAAGACAGTTCAAGAAAAACTCATCATACATCGATAGAGCAATCATTTATGTGTTATTGTCACAACATCTCATATTGCGATTTTGTGCGATATTAAAATAAAACAATTTTTCTAACCTAAATATTACAACATTTATTGAACTTTTTACCGCCTACCTGTATTGGATGCTTACTAATTCGAGCCCAAGTGCTGGCTCAAAATTCAAGCTGATAATTAAACTCTATACCTCCCACCTTTAAAAAAGTGGGCGTGGCAAGTATATTTTTGTTAGCCAAGCTTAATACTTCTAACTTAAGTGATGGATCAAGTTTTAAGCTGATACTTGAACGAACTTGTTTCGAATTTTGGCCACAAAATATGGTAAAATTTCCTATAGTGCAGTGCTACGACACATGCGCTTTGTTGTTGCTAGTATCGGTTATTTTTGTTTTGCCTGTGTCCTTTTTGCAGGCTTCAAATCTGCGTTTTTGTGTGCCACACGGCGGCCATTTCCACACAAGTTCGATAGTTAAGAAGCTACTTCGCAAGTTTGGCACTCTAGTTGGCTTGTTGACAAAAATTTTTGATTTTCTCTGTTCAGCAAAGCAAAAAAAAAAAATTTCTATAGTCATTACGAACCCAGGGTTGTATTGAAACATAAGTGTAGTACTATGTGGAGTACATTTTAATGATTTAAGTACGATATGAGAAATGTTTGGTACTTTTTGTTTTCTATTTGGTAGTACTCTATGTAAATTGCATACAGTATACGTGATAACTTTGTTTGGATTCAGTAAAAAATTTGTTTCGAGAAAAAGTAAGCAGGTGTGGAAGACTTGGAGAGCATTTTTGCTTTATTTTCCCCTTACAAAAATAATTTTATTTCGCAGCAATAAATACTTTTTTAAGAGAACATTTCTACTCTTCTCAAATGTTACCATGTGTGTGCCAAACAAATTCCGTAATTTGAACGCTCGCTTTCTCGAACACATACAAGCCGCCATATTGTTTGCCACACGAGTTCCAGATGTGAAAGCCACATTTCCCTTGCCGCAGCCACCACGATAGCTACCATATATTTTGTTATTGTAGAGCTGTTGTTGCATAAAACTGGTTATTGTTGTTGTTACACGAAAATCAATGGATAATGAATAAAGATAGTTTTTGAATTTTGCGATTTTTGCATTTTTTTGTTTAAGTGATTATGAATTTTTTTAATTCTAAATCTAAAAATATATTTCAATTAAATTAAATTAAATAAAATAAATTAAATTATATTAAATTAAATTTAATAAAATTAAATTAAATTAAATTTAATTAAATTAAATTAAATTAAATTAAATTATATTAAATTACGTTAAATTAAACTAAATTCAATTAAATTAAATTAAATTAAGTTACATTAAATTAAATTACATTATCATGCTGATTGTGGAAAACGGCGGATCAGTTGCGGCGGGAAAATAACTCGAATTCGTTGTTTTAGCGATTGTAGAAACCGACGAGTAAGTTCGTTGCGTATCGATAATGAAGTTGGCGGATTCGGAGTGAAAAAGTGCTATTGTTGAAAACGCTGTCCATCCGCACTTCATACAAATTTTTTCACTTTTCATCCGCAACAAAATTGGTGCGGATCTGTGCGGATTTGATGAAAATTTCTCAAAAAAGAAATTTTTTATACGTTTTCAGGCTAATTTGAGGTCGCTGAACTCAAATCTGGTGGTTAAAATATTACTACATTTTTTTTAACTCAAAAATAATTTTTTATAAATTTTAAAATAAATTAATTTTTATCATAGTAGTTTTCGGATTTCAAAGGAAAACAAATTTTTCAGACATTATTCCAGTTGCTACTTTGATAAGGCTGTATGTATCAAAAAACAACGCGATCGAGTCCATTTCTTTAACAAAAAACGAAAATATTAAAACAGCGTATCTAGCCAAGGTAGAAATATAAGCGCCGGGCCAAAGAAGCAGCAAATAGCATCGGAATCTTCACCAGCAGCAGATATAAGGCTAAAATGTCTTGGTGTCGGTTCTGATGTCTCAGGAGCAACAAAAGCACCATATCAAATGCAAAAAAACATCACCACCCACAAAAAAGAGCTAGTGCGAGGCGTCCTGACGGCAGCATCGCTGTGCTGCGGTGAAAGGGCCACTCGCCTAGAGCTCCATGTTGCCAGAACAATGTATTTGTGATTTTTAAAAATTATTTTATGGTAAAATTACTTTAAAATTGTCTTTTTATTTATATTTTTCACTTTTGTAATTAATATTTTACACTTATGCAAATTCACTCGTTATTTAATTTTATTTTGACAGCTGAACAGCTGTTTTTCGGAGTTCGGAGTGCGGATCGGTATTGCAGTTCACTCGCACGGTTTCAACAATGGGATTTTTTGTTGAAGTGAGGAGAGTGCGGATCTGATGAACTCCCACCGCAACCAATCCGCCGTTTTCCACAATCAGCATGTATATTAAATTAAATTAAATTAAATTAAATTAAATTAAATTATATTAAATAAAATTAAATAAAATTTAATTAAATTAAATTAAATTAAATTAAATTAAATTATATTAAATAAAATTAAATATAATTAAATAAAATTTAATTAAATTAAATTAAATTAAATTAAATTAAATTAAATTATTTTAAATAAAATTAAATAAAATTAAATAAAATTAAATAAAATTTAATAAAATTAAATAAAATTAAATAAAATTAAATAAAATTAAATAAAATTAAATAAAATTAAATAAAATTAAATAAAATTAAATAAAATTAAATAAAATTAAATAAAATTAAATAAAATTAAATAAAATTAAATAAAATTAAATAAAATTAAATAAAATTAAATAAAATTAAATTAAATTAAATTAAATTAAATTCAACTAAAATAAATTAAATTAAATGAAGTGAAATGAAATTAAATTAAATTAAATTAAATTATATTAAATTAAATTAAATCAAATAAAATTGAATTAAATTAAATTAAATTGAATGAAATTGTATTGAATTGAATTGTATTGAATTGAATTGAATTGAAGTGTATTAAATTAAATTAAATAAGATTGAATTGAATTAAATTAAATTAAATTTAATTCGGATTAGTGAGAGCGCATTTTTAATGTTCACCTTTTTTTCTTTGTTTACAAACTTTGAACGCGTTTATCTCGAAATCATGTTTTTCGTACTGGTTGCGGCACTAGCGTGTTCATTTTTTGACGAAATTTTTGTTTTTTTTTTTATTTCTTTAATTTGATTCGCTGTCGTATGACTTGAGTTTTTTTTTAATTTTTTTTCGATTATTTATGAATTTTAAAGTCAATATATATTTCGAAAAAAACACACTTTCAAATTTGGAACACCACCAAAAATTGAAAAAAAAATATTTAAAAAAAGCTCCCGTCATACGACAACCAATTTTGTTAAGATTTAAAAGTAATTTTTTTCCAGATCGGACAATTTTTGCGACTCCCAGCGCTACAACCACGAGGACCCTCTAAAAAACCATGTTGGAGTGAAATATATTTTTTTGAATTTTTTTCTTGTAATTTGTTCAATTTTCTACAATAATATACAATAATATTTGTTAAATTTTGGAAAAATGTTGGTTTTTGAGTGACTTATGAATTTTTAAAAAAAGGTATGTTTTCTCTGCCGCGTATGTCATGTCCCTCCTTAAATTAAATTAAATTTAATGTGCGAACGCGACACACTTTGCAAATCAAAATTAAATGTTTAGTATGATTTTTTCATGCAGTAACTTTAACCTAATTTGATTTAAGTTACAATTTTCAGACACTTGCTTAGAACGATCGTGAAGTTCTGATAACAAATGATGATGTAGGTAAAAGAACGCAACATTCGAACAGTAATTAAAGCAATATAAAAGTAAACCGTTAATCGAGTTTTATTTGGTATCTTTTTAATTTTTTATTATTTATTTGTAATTGATAAAAGGATTTTATAAGAAGAGTGCAAACATAACATTAATATAAAAACGAAAAATTGTATAAAAAATACCTTTAAGGCAGCTAAAGGCAAGAAAAACATATTTTCAGTTATCAGGTTAATTTTCTCAGAATAACAACTGAAATAAGTTCTAAAGTCATCTAAAAATTCAAGCATTTATTTTATATAATAAAACAAAAAATTATTGGTTCATTGAAATTTTCATTTTCGGTCCCGGTACGAAATCTTCGGTCCCGGTATCTGTGGAAATGCCCATATAATAATAATAAATAAATAATAACTAATTAAAAAATAAACAAATCAAATAAAATAGTACCGCAAAAACCCATTTTAGAAATGTCTCTTACAACGTTATGTGCGTCTACATTTCATTCAAAGATCATCTATACTATTATATAAAAGGCTTCTCACGTATCTACAATGTAGATTCTACATAGCCGTATAACTTAAGAACTACCCAACCGATTTTTGTAATTCTTTCACTAAAATAAAGCAACATGTTTAACTTAGTCCATGGAGTCCTTTTTTTCTTTAAAACTGCTCTTAAAAGTTATTAAAACTTGAGTTTAAAAAGTAGCCAAAAAAATCAAATCCAAAAAACATTGCTGCATTAAATCGTTACCCAGCGGGAAAAAGAGCGCTTCAATAGGCATCTTGCAGCGCTGCTGTGGTAGCAGCAAGCGCTTGCATCCTCCTTGCCAAACGTGCTTCTTTTAACACAGCCATGTCCTAGGAGGGAAGCAGTTCGAAGTTGATTTCGAAAAAGAGCGGGAGAGAGAGAGAGTGGTAAAAATTGTGTTGTGAGGTGGAGTGAGCGGGGGATGCCACCATTGTGTAATGCAATGCTTGAAAGCTGTGCATAAGGGACAAGAGAATGAGTGAAATTCAACTCATGAGTCATGACTTGAACAAATTTTTGATTTTATACTCAAAGCACACTGCTTAGTTAACTAGAAAAAAACCTATAACTGCTTAGCGTGCCATATGTTAACGCATATTTTTTCTATATATCTTTGCGATGGAATAAATAAAAGAAGAAATGAGTTCGTTATTATATGGTTACGCTAAGGGAACTGAATCGCAACTGAACAACAAGTAGGCATGCACTAAAGAACAATACAAAAGAACGAGAGAAATGCACAGAAAAACAAATATTCGAAGAGTGTGCATCTTTCCTGCTGGACCAGCAACAGAGATGGAGCGCTTCGATCGTGATTCTAGATGAGCTGCTGCCATTTCGGACCACTGGGTAGATACACAACCAGCGCGCTGCAGCCAACGCAAGAAGTTGTCTCATTCAGTTGGCGCTGAGACTTCAAGCAATTAAGTCTTCGATGCTTAATTTTTAGCTATGCTATATTTATGCTAAATATGTAAATGTAAATATTTTGGTCATTAATACAGTCAAACCTGTTTTTATGCGGTCTGTTTCTGTGCGATTTCTTTTTAGTGCCATTTGTTTTAAGCGATTTTTAATTTACGCATATCTTTAATGCGATTTCTTTAATGGTGCACAAGAGTTTCGTGAATTTGTTCGCCCGTTTTTTTTTTCTAGGTACTTTACTACCGCACAAAAACAGGTTCGACTGTACTTAAAAAGGTAGATCCAAAATTTGAATCAAAAATTTAAAAACCAGTACAATGTCCAATTTTAGTTCCTTCATTCATATGCGTTTCCTGACGTTATTTTTGATTATAAAATTATATTTTAATTATAGCCTTGATTATAAAAATCGGATAAGTAGTATCCAAGATAGTCTTGAAAAGAGCGAGAAAAAATTTAATATTGGCGTATAGTGTTATCAATGTGTGGAAAGGTGTGGTAAAATTCATTTACAAAATCCTTAAATTAATTTAAATGGAACAGTTTTCATCCCGATGCTGCTTACTTTAAAACAAGATGTTAAAAGTTACAGATAGATAAATAGATAGATAGATAGATAGATAGATAGATAGATAGATACCCAACCAGGAAGGAGCGCTTAAAATTAGGATTATACAGCGAATTCTCTAAGCTGCTTTGCAGTGTAAGCAGCCCGAAATTTAAGTAAATTTTCGTACTTTGAGGTACAAACCAGTACGTTGCATAGACAGCTAAGCAGCTTTCTGATCGAACTTCGAAAATTTTCAAAGATCTAAAAAGTCGTCCAAATTCGGATAGGCAAGCTTTTTTAAAAATAAATATTTTCCTTGTTTTATATATATCTGATTTTTTTTTGTTTCGATTTGATTTTAATTATTTCGTTTAATTTAATTATTATCTTCTCCTTTCTTATTTTTCTTCCATTATCGCGTTTGTTCTCAACTTGTACCATCTTATTCGCAGTGAAAAAACTTTTTTATTAAAATGTTGCCTTTGCCAGGGTTCGATCCCGTGTCTCGCCGATTTGTAGTCCGACGCCTTAGCCATTCTGCCATGTAGCTTTATATCGAAACGAAGATTTTTTCATTTATACAGCTAGTTCTACCGTAGGTACCCATAAGCAGCGTTAAGGTGCAAAATTAGGTTCAATCGAACCATTAAGCAGCTTTAAGTTCAAAATAAATGTAAAGAAGATGCACAAGCGGCACTTCAGAACTCCTTTCGAACTTAATTATCTTAAACATGCACAGAAGTATAACTTGTAACTTTTGGAACTATAAGGTCTTTTGCCTAAAATTGACACCATAAAGCAGCTTTAGGTGTGGCAAGTTCCACAACGTACCTTTTAGCAGCTTTAGGCGTGTCAAGTTCTACAACGGACCATAAAGCAGCTTCGAAGTGCCATGGAACTTATTTTGCCTCTTAAAACAGCTTGAAAGGGAACTCATACGTAAATTTCTACTCATTTTGCTGGTTGGGTAGATTAAGTTTTAGTTCGTGTTAAAGAATTAAAATGTCGTTTTTGGGAAACGAAAATAGATTCCTGAGCTGAAAAAAGGTAAAAGCTCTTTATTTAGACTTCTCAGACCTTACCGAATGTAATTTCGTTTTTGGAGCGAAAATTTAGTGTACTTGAAAATCTCCTATACAAATAAAGGACGGTCATGTAAAAAGTAAAAAATAAAAAGTTAATGCAACTAAACCACAAGCCTTCAAATATTTTCATAAAAATATGTATCGCCCATTTCATATTGAAGTATAATATAAGTTGCACTCACCATTTCCGATTTGGCTCAAATTTTTTTCTTGGATTGGTTTATTGTTTTAAAAGAAAATTCGGAGTTTGAGTTCAATGTTGTTGGTGTTGACTTGCGTAATGATGTGTTCTCGCATGGGTAATTGGACGTTGGACTTTCACGTATTGGAAATTCTTCAAACCAATTCATATTACATACTTCCAAACGATGAATGTTTTTCCAAATACGTAGTTTATTCAGAAGTTTTTAGCAACTAAAAATGATGTTTTAACTAAGTTCTTTTATTATTCTCTTCTTTTCATCCAAAAGACCAAAAGGTCCTTTTAGATTTGTTATTAACATTTCAAAAGTGGGCGTGTTAGTTCATTAATCTTTCATCCTTCGTTTCTGCGCTTAATAATTGTATTTTGTATATGCTCCAATGTTTGATATTTAATGTTGTCATGTACAAGTCTTATACAAGTAATATTATAAAATAATTTTAGGTGCGATAACTGGAGGACCTCCACCAGGTGTATTTAGTGGATTGAAGTCCCACACTATTGCATGCGATGTCTTTCGATGATTTTCACCTAGCTTCACGCCAAAAAAAAAAAAAAAACTATGACACTAATGCTATTATAACACACTATTTGTACACTCAGAAAAATATCAACTGTTACATTAACAGTCGGCCGCTGTTATTTAAAAACTCTGTTAGATTGAATGATTTGCGTTTAAGTTAACAGTATTCTTTGTTGAATGAACGTTTCAAAGTAGTTTTGTGTTGTTAAAATCATCTGTTGAAATATTTTTAATTTTTGTTGAAATGTCCATCTTCTCTAAGCAATATTTTTTAAATTTGTTTTGCTATATTTATATTTTCGTTGACAATAGCTCAGTGGAAGTGCGCTAGACTGTCATGCGGGGGACGTGGGTTTGAACCCTAGCTGTGTAAATATCAAAAATTGTAATTTAATAATTGAAATAATAATTCTGTTTCATTAATTGGTTGGTCAAAAATAACTTTCAAAATAAGTTGCGATATTATCTTAAAAAAAAAAATTGCAAAGTTCAGTTTTTATTAAAAAAAAATATTTTAAATAAAAAAAAAACTTTTTTGGCCTTGCCGGAATTTGAACCCAGGACAGTCGATTACTAGACGCACACGTTAGCACACTTGGCCAAACATGAACTTACAAAACATTGATAAAATTATAATGAGTAAGTTTTTATATGGGTTTCGTGTTCTTAAAACTAACAGTCAACCGACTGTTATTTGAAAGTTTCATTTATTTTATGGTATTTAACAGTGAAATCTGTTATTTCAACGCATGATTTGTTTGATATTACAGAATTTTTTCCCTGAGTGTAAATAAAAAAAGTAAAGAACAACTCTAAAGTTGTTCTAGCCCGATTACCCTAAAACCTCCTTCTCCGAAAACGAACACAATCATATTTATTGAAGTTTGGACAGGACAACGTCTATCGGGTCTGCTAGTATTATAATAATTAAAGTTATTATAATTTTGAAAAACATATGCCTACAATGTGCGTAGGGTAGATTTGAACCATTTTTTTGGCAAAACGCAAGTAAATTCAGCTACTATGTAATTCGTTGCGGCTAAATCGTATTATGAGATGTTTCGTGCATCAAAACTTAACATATGCTCTCTATTGCTCTCCAATATTATGCTCACATCGTTGCTTACTCGTCTCTCACTCTCAAAAGCTTTACATTGTTTGCTTGCTGCCTCTCACAAAGCTTAAACGTGAATTTATGATAAATCCACATTAAATTTTTACTGTGCCATTCGGTTGTATGGCGGTGGCGCATCTTTGTATTATATGATCTTTGCTTTTTGTATTGCATGTAAGCTTCTCTATTGCATGGGATATCTCTAAGTTTACATGTGTAGGAACATCAGCAGATTATTCCCAATAAACAAAATACATTTACTATAAAGCTACTACAAACTTGCATCAGTAAACTTCTCATTTGGAAAATGCTTACCCCAAGCATTGTAACACATTTGCTTCCAAATGTAGAATAAACAAAAGGGATCCCTGTTTGTATAATTGTGATGGATGTTTGGAAATTATTAATATTATTATCAATTAATTGATACAGGGTTACCAATATTAGTTCTTCAACTTATGTGAAAACGTGAAATTATAAAATTATTTTATATTAATGTTTTTATTTTAAATTATCATATTCATTCATTATTTGTTTATATATATTTGTTCATATTCATTATTTGTTTTTTTTTATCGCCATTTTTTAAAAAGTTATGGAGATACCAATTGTTGAAAAAGTAACAATCTTAAAAATGAAATAATTTAAAATAAATCATATCTGCGGCATATGTTACCCTATTTTTGTAAATGAAGTATCATTAGAAAGCTATTGAAAAACGATTTCGAAAAATTTTAATATTTTTGGTATTTTTATTTTTGGCAACTTGTTGAAAAAAATTTTATTCGCTTATATCTCAAAAAGCGCATTTTTGTTATTTAAAAAACAAAATAAACTTTCCACCAACAAAGAATTACGATGGCCAAATAACACGTTCTTTACCAATCTCTTTTTCTGACATACATTTCATTTTATCGTTCATAACTTCTATACCGTTTGAGATATTTATACAAAATCTTCAACAAAACTGTTTGCCTTTTTAGAGCCCTCACACATGACTTTGGCCCATAAAACTGGAAAAAAATAAAAAATTTGAATTTGTTCGTTTAAGATAATCGGAAAGGAATAATATCTCTTCTTATAGTTAGTAGTTAGTATATAAGTTCATAGTTTTTAAAAAAAAATTTAAAGCGAGTGACCCAACTAATTTGTATCCTCAACACACCTATATTTATGTGGCCAGCTTATGCATTTGCTAAGCGATTGCTACGACCTAGTAACAATCCAAACACAAATGACGATAAAAAGCTCAGTCGAAGTTCTTCCAGTGGCTACTATAATGGCAAGTTCGTTTAAATGTGAGTAAGACAGACAATACTTACTTCAAGCCATTTCCATCATCCCAGAAGTAATACTTGGTATTCATGTTCTTAAAATCCAATACCGTATTCTCACCACGAAGTATAATTTTGTCCCAGAGAACTACTTGATTTATAATATTATCATCAGTTTTATATTCGGCAGTTAGATACAGAAATAGTTGCTTTACGTTCCAGTTAAATAAATTCGTGATATTTGTTTCCAAGTCGAATGTTAGGAAACCCAAGTCATGTTTTTCTCTAGAAGCACCATAATCAGGAACGTTTTTTCTGAAAATAACGAATAAATAATTTTTCTGACGTAAGTAATACGGCATTAAATAAAATTTTACAAGTTTTGAGGTTGGTCGTGGTTACAGATTTTATTTAAAAATATTAAAGAAACAATACATAACAAATCTTCGTTAAGCACCATCAGAATTTAGGTTTCTCTAAAGGCTTACAAATGATCAAAACAATATCGGTCGCGATGCTCACCCTTCGAGATCTAGGACCGTGCTCTTTTATATGTTTTGATATTTGTAAAATTCATATTATTCATACAAAAGTATCTCAATAAATTATTAAATAAACTTTGACAATATCAGTGATGTGAAATAAATCAAGTGTTCGAATTAATAGAGATTCGAAGAATGTGTTCAAATATATAGTAACATAAAGCATGTTTTGCACTACTATTATACAAAATGACAATAGAACACTTATTTAAAACATCATTGCTTCAAATGTTTAAAACCTTGATGTTAAACACAACAATACAAGTGTAGGATCATAGATTCACTATTAACCCTAAGCGGTCACACGGAGTTAGTTACTACCCCAGGCTCAGAAAAAGTGAAATTGTGAGTTATAAAACCTTTGAAATTGATTTTAACTTTTTAAAACCGCTTCTATAAATTAACCGATAAAAATCATTAGGAATGATTACACTTTTTAAGTTTTTTGATTTTTTTAATGAATCCAATTCAACATATTAAAATCTATGTAGCCATTGTTATTAAACATGCCAAGGGTCAATATTTTTACCGTTATTCAATACCAAAAATGATGGTTCAGATGAAAATGCAACAATTCCAATGTTTTTCCTACTGGCTTTAATTACATTTCGTCGTTTATTCAAAAAAGTGTTATGGTGTAATTATTGCGTTTTGTTATGGACCTCCTCAAATACTCTTATACATTGTACTCCTAAACTACTATTACTAATGTATACTACACAGCAAATCGTAAGTTAGCTGAATTCTATGTCCGAATAGCTGAATTGTTATACTAAGCTTAAGTCGAAAATGAAAAATAATCACACATAATCTAACAAGTCCATTAGATTTATTAAGTCCATTAGATTTATTAGTTATTTGAACATTAAATTACAACATATAACACTATAAAAACAATGAATACAACAATTATCTAATTTGTTAAAATGATAAAGCCACAGCAGTGGTTAGTATAAGAACCAAAACTGGCGAGTATCAATTGGCCAAAACGTTGCTTGATTCCGGTTCTCAAATTAATTTTGTGACCGAGGAATTGGCGCAAAGGTTGCAACTACGAAAGGAAGAGACTTTAAATTTGATTGGAGTTGGTAAGACAAATTCCACAGTGAACAAAAAATTGTATGCTACTGTGAGATCACGCGTAAACTCTCATGAGTTTTCCACTGACTTTTGGGTAATGCGATCGATATCTACCTACCAGCGAGATCATCAATGTCTCTACAAGCAGCGGAACCGTACTTTTTCAAGCCGCAAATAATAGATCTCCTGCTGGGTGCTGAAACTTTCTTCGAGTTTCTTTCAGTCGGACAAATAAAACAAAGTCCAGACCTTCCAACACTTCAGAAACCTTACTTGGTTGGATAGTGTCAGGAAGATATAAAAATAAAGAAAGCTGTAAGCCTCAAGTTTGCAATTTAACTAGTTTACAAGAGGAAGAAAGCTGCTCACTTGACTCTTTAGTCCAAAAATTCTGGGAATTAGAAGAAATTCCAAAGTCGGCAGTTGTTAAGTATACAACTGAGCAAAAGCTTTGCGAAACTAAATTCCTCGAGACTGTTAAACGTACATCGTCTGGTCGTTTCAAGGTATCATTGCTTTTCAAGTTCGATCCCAGCTCACTTGGTGTGTCTTTCGATACAGCGAAAGGCGTTTCTTGTCCTTAGAACGAAGGCTGTCGAAAGATTCAAAGTTGCGAGATCTGTATATGGACTTCATTAAAGAGTACCTGGAATTGTATACTTAACAACTGAGCAAAAGCTTTGCGAAACTAAATTCCTCGAGACTGTTAAACGTACATCGTCTGGTCGTTTCAAGGTATCATTGCTTTTCAAGTTCGATCCCAGCTCACTTGGTGTGTCTTTCGATACAGCGAAAGGCCTTTCTTGTCCTTAGAACGAAGGCTGTCGAAAGATTCAAAGTTGCGAGATCTGTATATGGACTTCATTAAAGAGTACCTGGAATTGGGTCACATGCTTTCGTATGCACAAATACGCTATTACTGCTGACATTACTAAAATGTACCGTCAAGTCCAAATTAATGAGGCAGATAGACAATATCAACTAATTCTCTGGAGGAAAAATTCAGCAGATGAGTTGCAACTATACCATCTCAATATTTATTTATTTAATAAATATTGTAAGGGCTAAGCCCTTACAGATTAGAAAATAACTTATGCTATAACAATTTATTATTTTAGAAGATATGACTATAATAGCGAATACAGTGCAATCTTAAAGTAACTAAGTAAAATTATGAGATCATATAAGAAAACTCACTCAGAGCTGCTATCAAGGTTGGTCTAGCTAAATCCAAATTAATTCCTACTTTATTACATAAATTAAGGCACCTATGTATAGGATCACAATGACCATAGTTCGTTCTATGAAATTAAATGTAGAATGTCCAATGTTCCCTAAGCGGTCTAGCGGGAGCGTGGAATGGGATTAAAAATAATAGATCGGGTGAATCAATTCTGCCATCTAAAATATCTTTGATAAAGAGAATGCTAGATTGATTAAATCTCACAGTAAGTTTTTGTAATTTGAGCATTTGGCATCTTGTCTCATAAAGAGGCATGCTTTCATATGCATATGTGCGTCGTAGCGCAAACTTAGTAAAATTTTTTTGTACTCTCTCGATCCGGTCTACGTTATTCTGATAAATTGGGTACCAGATTATAGCAGCGTATTCGAGAACTGATCTTACTAGGGAAATAAAGGTTGTCCTATGGGTAAAAGCATCGTAGAATTCTTTAGAATTTCGTTTAACGAAACCGAGCTGCGAATTGGCTTTGGAAACTACGTAATCTCTATGAGGGCTGAAGGTCAGTTAAGAATCGAAGTAAACTCCGAGGTCTTTTATCAGTGACACTCTAGTGAATTTTTGGGTTTGGTGGAGATAGTTGAATATAATTGGTGAAACATTACGAGAAAACGTCATAATCTTGCATTTAGAGAAGTTAAGTGACATACCATTTGTTGAGCACCAGGATATAAAGGAGTTTATGTCGTCCTGAAATCTCGCGCAGTCAGACAAACTTTGAGTCGTTGCGTACATTTTCAAGTCATCAGCATAGAGTAGGACATCACAATAATTACAAATTTTAACCACGTCATTTATGAAGATATTAAATAACAAGGGACCCAGATGACTACCTTGTGGGACTCCTGATTTGGCATAAATGATACGGGAGCAGCACTCGTCCACCTTAACGATTAATTTTCTTTCCGTTAAATACGTTGAGACCCATTTCAGAACCTTAGTTTTCCAATTTAAGCAGGAGTACTTTATGCGGAGGCAATCGAAAGCTTTCACGAAATCAGTATAAAGCGTGTCTACTTGTAGGCCACACTCAGCCGCATTGATACAATAATTTGAAAAAATTGCTAAGTTACTGCACGTCGAACGGTCAGTGAAAAACCCATGTTGATAACTGGAAATGCGATTTTTACTTCTTGAAAAAAGACGCTTGTAAACGATACTGTCGAGAACTTTTGGAATAGCTGATAGCTTTGTAATTGGTCTGTAATTAACGATCAACCCTTTTAGACCAGCTTTGAAAGCGGGGTGTGATATAGGCAGTTTTCCAATCATCAAGAAAAACCCCGCTTGAGAGGTACATGTTGAAAATAATGGTTAAGGGGATGTACAGAGAGGATGCACAACATTTAAGAAGTCGAGGTGGAATAAGGTCAAAGCCTGCGCCTTTATTTATGTCAATCGAGCTAGCAATGGGATCATTGTCATTAAAACACCGATCCGAAAAAATTTGCAAAAAGTTCACATATATCCTGCGCATTAGTGGCTTGAGGTTCCTTGATATTCCATAGTTTAGGAATACCAGAGCTTTTTCGTTTTGAGTTGTAGAAGACCCAGAACGCTTTAGGATTGCATTTAATGTTGGACTCGATAGAGTCTAGATATTTTTTTGTAGAGAAAGTACGATAAAAATTCAAATTCTTTTCTTCGCAGCACAAAAAGTTGACCAATCTGCAGCAGAGTTAGGTTTTTTTTGTATCTGCTGTGTGCCTTGTTTCGTTGGTTTTTTAGTCGCAAAAGGCTTTGGTTATACCAAGGCAGGTTAAAACTACGCCGTTTGTATTTACTGGGTACATAAAGATAAAAACTTTCACTAAGGGTTTTTTCTAAAATATAGTGCATAGAAAAATATATCTTTACCATGGCAGTATAAATTTCCAGTCGATGCTGTAATAAAAATTATTTAAAGCTTGGTAGTCCGCCTTAAAAAAGTCATAATACATAGCATTGGCATTAGAGGTTTTATCAAGATATGAATAAAATGAGAACTGTAAGAAATAGCTTTATGGTGCACAGATTCACTTGAGTGGTAGGTCACACCTGCAGATGCGATGATTAAAGTCGTTATTCACAAAGATTAAATCTAAAATTCTGTTTAAGGTCATTTTTGAAATTGTTTATCTGAAAAAGACCGAGAGAATACAGTGAGTCGCAAATGTGGTACTCAATTGAGTTTTTTAAATTAAAAGGAATAAAGATTTTATCATCCGAGCTATATCTCCAATCAATGTTCCCCCAAGTTAAAGTCGCCTAGAATACAGGGTAATTGATTAGGAGTTAAAGTAGAAATATAGAGCTTATGTTAGATAGATGCAATCATATAAGTTTGCACTACTGTTGGGTGGAATATAAACTTAAAATAAATA